>NIPM01000156.1:137487-423735 GCA_002738285.1 Holacanthella duospinosa | reverse complement strand
GACTGTTAAGAAGCGACCAAAGAAGCCTAAGGTTCCAGAAACTACTAAGATTGAAGAACTATCTATAGTTAAACCTGTCTCAGTTGTTACAGAGGTTACACAGGAGTCTGAGCTTGTTTCCTTTACACCGCAAGGAAGGAAAGTNCCTTTGAGACCTGTAAAATCGAAATCTGTGTTTACAAAGCATGAAGCAATTGTTCAAATTCCTCAGCTCAAATCTACACCTATCATTCAGCGAGCTTTGGAACACGTTGTGTTGGAAAATGTTGAACTGAAGAAACGTGAACTATATGTCCAGCGTGTTACGCAAGATGGCGAGTCAATCAGATTTGTACCTACACCGCTTCCTCAAGAAGTTATTGAGAAGAAGAAAATCAAGAGATACCCTAAATTGAAAGGTTTTGAGCCCTTCGAATTGAAAGAAATTCTTTCTGAAGACCTTGAATTAGAAAAATACGAAAAACCAAAATGGAGTACGCAAGATCTAGAAAGCACTGAGCAAGGTCTACCAAAATCTGAATCTGAAGCAAGTCTTGCTCCTGATATCAAAACAACGAAACTAAAACCAAAACCAACGAAACCAACTGAAGGAACGCCTGAAGGCTCAGGATTAAAACTTGGGAAAGGAAAACTTCCCGATGCCGGACCTGGTCTGGAGATGCCAAAATTAAAACCTATAACAAAAGATAGTAAAGAAAAACCAAAAGATACGACTGGATCGAAGCCTATTAAATTTGAAGGTCAAGACAGCGGTGACGGTGGCGTGGAATTGGAGAAGCCAGACAAATTTCCTAAGAAAACGAAGTCGAGACGGGACAAGCCATCGGACAACAATGAAATGGCCATCGAGGAAGGA
Source organism: Holacanthella duospinosa (assembly GCA_002738285.1). Lineage (NCBI taxonomy): Eukaryota > Metazoa > Arthropoda > Collembola > Poduromorpha > Neanuridae > Holacanthella > Holacanthella duospinosa. The sequence continues at coordinate 422,879 of NIPM01000156.1, read as the reverse complement.
AAATCAGAAAGCATCAATGAGCACAAAATATTACCAAAGGAAACGGAAGAAGTCGAATTCACCTCTATGTTCGAGAAACGTCCTAAAGATAGGGCTGAAGCTACACTAGAAAGTGAACTAGTTTTTCATATTCCTACCGTTGAAATTACTGACAAAGTTGAAAAGCCAGCTGGGTTGACCGACATCCCCATCGAAAAGGAAGAACAGGTATTGGAGGTTGGAGAGGCACCTGAGAAAACAACAAAGAAACGACGAGTGAAAAAGCCTAAACCAGAGGAAGTCACCGACGCTGAGAATGCCGCCGAAGGTCCTGATAGTTTAAAACAGCAGAAAATTCCAAACAAAGAAACCGAGGAAGGCATTTTTGATGCATCGAACCTGAAACGGCCGAAAGATAAGGAATCAATAACGAGCGAAGGTGAACTAGTTTTTAATGTTCCCACTTCGGAAGCTGATGACAATAAAAAACCTGCCGAGACAGTGCATGAAAAACGAAAGGCCCGTGATGACACGTGTAGACAAGGTATTGCTTTTCTACGTGTGGGCTCGACAATCTCTTATTTATGTATATTTATAGCAGTATGCGCTTGGGTTTGCTTGCTTTTATTCAATTCTTTAGCTGCCATTAACTTATTAATAATTCGGGAAAACTTTATGATCATTAGGTCAGCTCATTGACACTCCTGAAATTGCGCAAATCGACGAAATACAAAAATTAGAGCATGAAGACACAAATATATTTCAGACATACTTAACCGCCTTGACACTAGAATCGGAACTAGTTACATTCACACCACAAGGGCGAAAAGTGGTCACAAAAGTAAAGAAATCTCACCGCAAAGGTGACAAAGTGCAACAAGTTGAACTAGAAGTTACTACAGAAGGAGAAACCAAACAACTGTCTGTTGTGGAAGGCTCAGAACTCATTTTACCAACTGCATCTGGCGAAAACTTGACACTGAAAATTAAGAAACACAAACCAGGCCAAAAAGAAGACACGATTGAAATTGAACAATCAGTAAATGAGCAAAGGTTCATGGAAACGGCTGTACAACCTGGAGAACTCATTGAGTTTACCCCACAAGGTCTCAAAACTGTCAAGAAACGACCAAAAAAGCCAGAAACACCTGAGACAAAAGTTGAAGAAGTGCCTATAGAAGGAGTAATATCAGTCGTTACTGAAGTGACACAGGAGTCGGAGCTAGTTACCTTCACGCCTCTGGGGAGAAAAGTAGTCACAAAGGTAAAAAAAGTCCGTCGTGATGGGAACAAAGAGGAACATGTTGAACTTGAAGTCACAACGGAAGGAGAAACGAGAAGAGTTTCAGTTGTAGAGGGATCAGACGTCATTTTACCCACTCCATCTGGTGAAAACTTGAAAATGAGAGTCAGGAAACATAAACCAGGACAAAATGAAGATACTGTAGAGGTAGAGCAATCAGTAAATGAGCAAACTTTTATGGAAACTGCTGTACAGCCTGGAGAACTTATTGAGTTCACTCCACAAGGTCTCAAAACTGTAAAGAAACGACCAAAAAAGCTAAAAACACCCGAAGCAAAAGTTGAAGAAGTACCTAATAAAGAAGGTTTACCAGTCGTTATTGAAGTGACGCAGGAGTCAGAGCTAGTTACCTTCACGCCTCAAGGGAGGAAAGTAATCACAAAGGTGAAGAAAGTGCGTCGTGAAGGGGACAAAGAGCAACAAGTTGAACTTGAAGTCACAACTGAAGGAGAAACGAGAAGAGTTTCAGTTGTGGAAGGCTCAGAAGTCGTTTTGCCAACTCCATCTGGCGAAAACTTGAAAATGAAAGTCAGAAAACCAAAACCAGGACAAAAAGAGAACACTGTTGAGGTTGAACAGTCTGTAAATGAGCAAACTTTTGTTCAAACGGCTGTACAACCTGGAGAACTCATTGAGTTTACCCCACAAGGTCTCAAAACTGTCAAGAAACGACCAAAAAAGCCACAAACACCTGAGACAAAAGTTGAAGAAGTGCCTATAGAAGGAGTAATATCAGTCGTTACTGAAATGACACAGGAGTCGGAGCTAGTTACCTTCACGCCTCTGGGGAGAAAAGTAGTCACAAAGGTAAAAAAAGTCCGTCGTGATGGGAACAAAGAGCAACATGTTGAACTTGAAGTCACAACGGAAGNGTCGTGATGGGAACAAAGAGCAACATGTTGAACTTGAAGTCACAACGGAAGGAGAAACGAGAAGAGTTTCAGTTGTAGAGGGATCAGACGTCATTTTACCCACTCCATCTGGTGAAAACTTGAAAATGAGAGTCAGGAAACATAAACCAGGACAAAATGAAGATACTGTAGAGGTAGAGCAATCAGTAAATGAGCAAACTTTTATGGAAACTGCTGTACAGCCTGGAGAACTTATTGAGTTCACTCCACAAGGTCTCAAAACTGTAAAGAAACGACCAAAAAAGCTAAAAACACCCGAAGCAAAAGTTGAAGAAGTACCTAATAAAGAAGGTTTACCAGTCGTTATTGAAGTGACGCAGGAGTCAGAGCTAGTTACCTTCACGCCTCAAGGGAGGAAAGTAATCACAAAGGTGAAGAAAGTGCGTCGTGAAGGGGACAAAGAGCAACAAGTTGAACTTGAAGTCACAACTGAAGGAGAAACGAGAAGAGTTTCAGTTGTGGAAGGCTCAGAAGTCGTTTTGCCAACTCCATCTGGCGAAAACTTGAAAATGAAAGTCAGAAAACCAAAACCAGGACAAAAAGAGAACACTGTTGAGGTTGAACAGTCTGTAAATGAGCAAACTTTTGTTCAAACGGCTGTACAACCTGGAGAACTCATTGAATTTACTCCACAAGGCCTCAAGACTGTTAAGAAGCGACCAAAGAAGCCTAAGGTTCCAGAAACTGCTAAGATTGAAGAAATATCTATAGTAGAACCTGTCTCAGTTGTTACAGAGGTTACACAGGAGTCTGAGCTTGTTTCCTTTACACCGCAAGGAAGGAAAGTTGTCACAAAAGTCAAGAAAGTTCGAATAGAAGGAGAAAAGGAACAACAGGTGGAGCTAGAAGTGACAATGGAAGGTGAAACAAGAAGATTGTCTGTTGTAGAAGGCTCGGAAGTCGTTTTACCAACTCCATCTGGCGATATCTTGAAAATGAAAGTGAGAAAACCCAAACCAGGACAAAAGGAGGACACTGTTGAGGTTGAGCAATCAGTAAATGGACAAACGTTTANAGTGAGAAAACCCAAACCAGGACAAAAGGAGGACACTGTTGAGGTTGAGCAATCAGTAAATGGACAAACGTTTATGGAAACGGCTGTTCAGCCTGGAGAACTCATTGAGTTTACTCCACGAGGTATCAAGAGTGTGAAGAAACGACCTAAGAAATTAATCATACATGAATCGTTGGCTGATAAACTTCCCTCTGATGATTCTCCCATCACAATTCCTGAGCCATTTCTTCTGCCGAGTGGAGAGGGAAGAGCTAAGAAAACAAGGCAGAAACCGTTGATCCCTAAACTTGAATCTGAAAATATTGCTAAACCTTTGAGACCTGTAAAATCGAAATCTGTGTTTACAAAGCATGAAGCAATTGTTCAAATTCCTCAGCTCAAATCTACACCTATCATTCAGCGAGCTTTGGAACACGTTGTGTTGGAAAATGTTGAACTGAAGAAACGTGAACTATATGTCCAGCGTGTTACGCAAGATGGCGAGTCAATCAGATTTGTACCTACACCGCTTCCTCAAGAAGTTATTGAGAAGAAGAAAATCAAGAGATACCCTAAATTGAAAGGTTTTGAGCCCTTCGAATTGAAAGAAATTCTTTCTGAAGACCTTGAATTAGAAAAATACGAAAAACCAAAATGGAGTACGCAAGATCTAGAAAGCACTGAGCAAGGTCTACCAAAATCTGAATCTGAAGCAAGTCTTGCTCCTGATATCAAAACAACGAAACTAAAACCAAAACCAACGAAACCAACTGAAGGAACGCCTGAAGGCTCAGGATTAAAACTTGGGAAAGGAAAACTTCCCGATGCCGGACCTGGTCTGGAGATGCCAAAATTAAAACCTATAACAAAAGATAGTAAAGAAAAACCAAAAGATACGACTGGATCGAAGCCTATTAAATTTGAAGGTCAAGACANTATAACAAAAGATAGTAAAGAAAAACCAAAAGATACGACTGGATCGAAGCCTATTAAATTTGAAGGTCAAGACAGCGGTGACGGTGGCGTGGAATTGGAGAAGCCAGACAAATTTCCTAAGAAAACGAAGTCGAGACGGGACAAGCCATCGGACAACAATGAAATGGCCATCGAGGAAGGAAAATNATTTCCTAAGAAAACGAAGTCGAGACGGGACAAGCCATCGGACAACAATGAAATGGCCATCGAGGAAGGAAAATCAGAAAGCATCAATGAGCACAAAATATTACCAAAGGAAACGGAAGAAGTCGAATTCACCTCTATGTTCGAGAAACGTCCTAAAGATAGGGCTGAAGCTACACTAGAAAGTGAACTAGTTTTTCATATTCCTACCGTTGAAATTACTGACAAAGTTGAAAAGCCAGCTGGGTTGACCGACATCCCCATCGAAAAGGAAGAACAGGTATTGGAGGTTGGAGAGGCACCTGAGAAAACAACAAAGAAACGACGAGTGAAAAAGCCTAAACCAGAGGAAGTCACCGACGCTGAGAATGCCGCCGAAGGTCCTGATAGTTTAAAACAGCAGAAAATTCCAAACAAAGAAACCGAGGAAGGCATTTTTGATGCATCGAACCTGAAACGGCCGAAAGATAAGGAATCAATAACGAGCGAAGGTGAACTAGTTTTTAATGTTCCCACTTCGGAAGCTGATGACAATAAAAAACCTGCCGACACAGTGCATCCAAAACGCAAGAAGAAGCGAGATGACGCTCGTAAACAAGGTACACCACCCAAACAATTTGCTGCGCGTAAAACACTGTTTTTGTTGTTGGAGTTTCGCTATAGTATGGATATGTTTAAAGCGCTTAAAGTTCTGATTACAATTTAAAAATTCTATAAAAATCAAAAAATTGTTAAAAATATGAAGTGCCTGTTTGCCAACTTTTAGTCAAATTTCTTATAAATTATGATTATGAGAATAGAGAGATGTAAACATAGTTTCAAATTTTCAGGCGAGCCACATGACCTTCCAGAAATTGTACAAATTGAAGAAATTGTTGATGAAGTATCAGGAGAGTTTCATAGACCAGAATTACCTAAATCCACTGGTTTACCAAAACCAACTCTTGAGAGTATGAAATCTCTTCCCTCTGTCGATGTTGAGTTTAACCTACCAGAGCCANTCAATAACGAGCGAAGGTGAACTAGTTTTTAATGTTCCCACTTCGGAAGCTGATGACAATAAAAAACCTGCCGACACAGTGCATCCAAAACGCAAGAAGAAGCGAGATGACGCTCGTAAACAAGGTACACCACCCAAACAATTTGCTGCGCGTAAAACACTGTTTTTGTTGTTGGAGTTTCGCTATAGTATGGATATGTTTAAAGCGCTTAAAGTTCTGATTACAATTTAAAAATTCTATAAAAATCAAAAAATTGTTAAAAATATGAAGTGCCTGTTTGCCAACTTTTAGTCAAATTTCTTATAAATTATGATTATGAGAATAGAGAGATGTAAACATAGTTTCAAATTTTCAGGCGAGCCACATGACCTTCCAGAAATTGTACAAATTGAAGAAATTGTCGATGAAGTATCAGGAGAGTTTCATAGACCAGAATTACCTAAATCCACTGTTTTACCAAAACCAACTCTTGAGAGTATGAAATCTCTTCCCTCTGTCGATGTTGAGTTTAACCTACCAGAGCCATCTATTTTACCAACAGGGGAAAGAAAAGAAAAAATTAAACGACAAAAAGTAAAACAAGAATCCATTTTAGAGAAACCAATTCCTATCCGACTCAAACACGCCGACGCTGTCAAACATACCACAGAAGAGTCTAAATTAGAACAAATTCAATTGAAACGTGCAGCTGTGAAGCAGCAAGCTGTAGAGGAAACCAAGTTAGAACCAGTTGTACTCAAAAAATTAGAGACGTATAAAGTAACTGCTGTCCAAGAAAGTGATGATCTTTTTGTTTTCGTTCCGGAATCACTCGAACCTGAGGTTGTCAAAAAACCTAAATTGAAGCGTGTCACCAAATTTGAAAAATTTGAGCCATTGGAATTAAAACAAATTGAATCTCGTGATGCTCCCGAATTGGAGGTATATGAGAAGCCTGAGTGGGGTCATATAGAAGAAGAAGAAAATGAAGCAGCGGGAGATTCAAAACGACGACTATCTCGTACCAGTTCAACTGAAGAGAAAACTGGTTGGAAAGTTGGCAAAGGAAAAATTCCTGAAGAAAAAGTTGTCGATGAAAAAGTAACACTTAAACCAATTCCGAAAAAAGTTCCAGAAAAACCAACAGAAGAGACGCCAGATGATGGGATAAAATTTAAACCAATGGAAAAACCGGAAGCAGCACAAGGTCAAATTAAGCTCAAACCTACAGTCAAACCACAAAAAGATATTCCCAAACCGTATGACGAAACACTTCGAAAGTTATCACTAAGTTTGAAAAAACCAGCACAAGAAGTTTTCGAAGAGTCAATTGAGTATCATACAGAATTTCGTATCCAACCTGATGTCACTCCGGTTGTACCTGTCCAACCCCCGGTTTTGAAAGAAGAATTTGACCAATCACCACCAAGGATTATTGTTCCATTGGACTCAGTAGTTGCCGAAGTAGGAAATCCTGTTGAACTTTTAGTTCGATTCGATGGTGCACCGTTGCCGACACCTACATGGTACTTTAATGGGAAAGTAGTTGTGCCAAAAGAGGCTATCATTGTCAATACAGACGAATATGTCACTACGCTCGAAATCCCATCTATTGCAAAACCGTATACAGGCAAATATGAAGTAGTTGTAACCAACGAGTACGGTACTGTCAAAACTTCAGGAACCGTTAGAATTGTTGGTAAGTTGCGCAAATGCAAAATAACTTAGCGCATTTCAAATTAAAAAGAATAACTTTGACTTTATAATCGTGACTAGTGCCGTCTTCGGTACAGTTGGGTTTAGGTGACTCAAAATTCAGAGTCATGACTCATATTACTCATGAGTCAGTTTATTACTCATTGTTTAATTTTTATGATTCTTTAAAAAAAATTTAATTTTTTTAAAATAATTTTTAGCCCCAAGCAAGTCAAAGTCAGAAGAACCAATCAAACCACCTAGATTTATCAAACCGTTGGAGTCATTAACACTTGTTTCCAAACAAATCTGTCTACTAGAGGTCGTGGTTGAATCTTTTCCAAATTGTTCATTTCAATGGTATCATAATGGGATACTCCTTGAGAATGGAATCACAACTGGCAACAATGTGTCTACACTAATCATACCTGTATTGGAAGACAATGATGTAGGTGAGTATACAGTACGAGCAGAAAACGCCCTTGGCGCCATCACTAGCACTGGAGAGGTCATGATCACTGAAGAAATACTTGACGGAGTCAAGCCATACTTTATCCAAGAATTGGTCCCTGTTCGTGTAATGGATGGAGAAATTGTTAAAATGACATGTCAGGTAGGTTAAACAATGGTCATCAAAACCAAATTTTACACAACTTTTGTCACTTTTTAACTTTTTTGTTTTGTTTTGTACAGGCGCAAGGCACACCGCGCCCTCTCGTTCTCTGGTACCACAACAACCAACCAATCAAACCCAATCGAGATGTTATCATGAACCAATATGACAATGGCGTCTGTGAGTTGATTATAAACGAAGTTTTTCTAGAAAATGAAGGAGACTACAGTGCTGAGGCAACAAATGTTTTTGGTGAGGCTGTGACCCTAGGGTCATTAGCAGTGGAGGCTTATGAGTACATCCCTGACTCAGAAATGGCAACTACCGGTGACCTTGTTGCTACCGAAGGGACAGACGATGAGGTCAAGTCAATTGAAGATGAAGAAGGTGAGGGAAATTTAAATATTATACTAAACTGTATAACTTTTGAGTCACTGTGCCATCTTAATAAACATTTTTGGCTCATCTCTACTCTCAGAGTGCGCAGGTGCGAAACAGATACACAGTTTAGTAACACCCAAGGAAATTCATCAGAAATCTTAATAAATCATTATTTGCTAATTGATACAATTAATATTAATTTTCAGTTTATAATTTATTATTGAAATTTTGATTGTTTTTTAGGTTCAAATTCTTCTTTTATGTTGTTTTTGTTGAACTAAACTTCTTGTTGACCTTCCCATAATCATCCCAAAACTAACCCCTTAAAAATTCTAGCACTTAAGTGATACTCTTTTATTTTCTAATGTGTTTTTCTATTGTTTTCCAAGCAGATATGACAAGATTAATAAGAAGAGAAACGATAGAAGAAGACAAGGTGAGACTCTTACATTCAAATCTTAATTTTTCTAATTTATAACCGCGAACAGAGCAACTGATGCAGTTTATGAAAAAATTTTTGTGTCCGTCTGTCTGTTTGTTTATTTGATGCAAATTCGGCGTACTTATTCTTTTTTTTTTCTTTTTTTTTTTTTTTTTTTTTTGCAAAAAAAGAATTATTTTTTTGATATTTTTTTGATATTTTTTTGAAGAGTAACGCACGCAGAGTTAAGTTAGACCTTTTCTGATACTATTGTGTATAAAAAACAATAGAAAATTTCACTTTCTAGCTGCTCCTTGAAACCTTTTGTTACCTGATGCCCTGTTGTAAATTCATATAAAAGGAAACTTTTAAGCAAGTCTTACAAGATGATAAAAATATCTTTTTTTGTTCTTCTATTGTTAGAAAATATAATAAGGGAGTTGATGAGATTCTTCATTAGTCATTTTATGAATTTATACTGTTTTTCTTCAATTTTATTGTTTCCCTATAGTTCCATCAAACTGAAAGCTCAATGTGATATAGAAAATAACATGAGAATCGAGTGACAATGACTCTGTATTTTTCTTACAAAATGGTTCAATATGAATTTATTTATTAACAAAAGATGAAGGAATTGAGATTCATGTTTTTCATTTTTTACCTGAGTCATACCTCTTTAAGAAATTGAGTTCAATGGCAATTGTTTTCGTTAGAAAATTATTATGATGAAAAATCAAATTACTTTTTAAGCTCCAACAATTTCATTGAGCCATGAAATTAAAAATATAAAAAATAATACAACAATTTAGATACATTTTTATCAAGTTGTTTATTAAAAATTGAAAGTCACATAACTCAGCAGGTTTCGTTTTTTTTTATTTAGAAAAAAAGCTTCTGCTAACCAAAGCTTCTGTTTTTAAGAATTAAAATAGAAGTTTATTTTTTTTATTACTGACAAATTTTCCACAGTTTTTGTTTTGGTTGAGACGGGATTTCACGGATTAATATATGAACTCTAAAATTTTTATTTTATGAAAGAGAACAAATGGATTGAGAAGAATTGTTTTCAACGGAAGCAGAAGAGGCAGGAACCTCAGCTACGCATCAACAAACATTTCGTCTCGTAATGATAATAATAATATAAACAACAATCGGAAAATTCTGAATCAAAAATTATCAAATATATACAAATTATGAGGAAAAAAAGTTTATATAATTTACATTAAATTAGCGGGAAAACTATAAAATTCAGAAATATCAAAATTTGGGAGAAAATGCGGGAGACAATGTTCATTGTACGCGGTTTTCTCCAATACTCCCCATTTCCCATAGTCTGCCGGATTTAAAAAGAAAACTTTTTTAGGTGGTTATACTTTTTTGAATTATTTGAAAATTTCTCAGTTTTTGTATAAATTACAAAAAAAAAATTTATTTTGAAGGTTCATGAACCTGAAAATAAATCATGTCATGACGTTCCTCTCCTTTTTATCCATAACCACTGAAGGGAAAATGATGCAGGTGAATAAATTGGATGCTTATGATTGTCATTGTTTGAGACTAACCGGAAGTTGAGTCACAGAGATGATTATGAAATATTTACGCATCATCAGTCACTTCGTTCCACAATGCATTACACTTTTGTCAATTTTGAGCAAAAATATAATGAATTGACGTGTTATTACCCGAATCTCGTTTACATAAATTACTACTCATGCGTTTACTTAAAGAAAAATCCATTGGCTCACATTAAATTTTTGTGATTTTGTCAATTTCTAAAAATATGATCAAATTTTTATTATTTATAGGAAACACAGGAAGTGACGAAAATTGACAGAAAGAAGAAGAAAATTACACGAAAGGTGGAGAAAGTTGAAGATGAAGAAGTAATTGAAACAGAAAAAATTGTAGAAGTGATTACTAAAACTAGAAAACCAAGTGATGAGTCTGAAGTAGTCGAAATTAAAGAAATTTTAGAGGAAGTTCCAGAAAAACCAGAAGATGTACGAACGTTTTACAATACATGACAAAAATTCTGAAAAAAATTTTTTAAACATTTTTCACATTTTAATAATATTGATAAAATTTTATTAAATTTTTTTAGAAACCTGTAGAAAAGAAAAAACGTGTGAGTCGTTGGGAAAAAAAGACCGTAGAAGAAGAAGAAGACGTCGAAGCAGCTTCATCTGTTCAAACCATCGAAGTTACACAAGTTGCCATCCCAGAGGTTCATGTTCCGCAGGCGCTCACACTCAAAAGGAGAGTAAAACCGAAGTTACCGAAGGAAGTAGCTGAAATAAAACAAGAAGAAGAAGTTATAGTAGAAACTGAGAAATTGATTAAAGAAGAAACGGTAGTAGAAACGATTGAAGTTATTCAAAAAGTTGCGCCAGAAGTCCATGTTCCTGAAGCGCTTAAACTCACAAAGAAAAGTCGTCCCAGAAGATGGCAGAGTACAGAAGATGATACACAAATAAAAAAGGAAGAAGAAATAGTTATGGAAGAAACCAAAGAAATCTTAGAAGTTGTACAAACTACAGAAACTAGTCCGGAAGTCTTTGTACCTGAAACGCTAAAACTCAAAAAGACAGTCAAAACCAAAGTTGTCGATGAAGAAGAAGAAACAGAAGAAGCAGCGGCGTCAACTGTTGAAATTATTGAAGTCACTCAAGAGTGTGTACCAGAAGTTCATGTACCAGAAGCTCGAAAAATCAAAAGAACAGTCAAAACCAAAGTTGTCGATGAAGAAGAAACAGAAGAAGCGGCGGCGTCAACTATTGAAATTGTTGAAGTCACTCAAGAGTGCGTACCAGAAGTTCATGTACCAGAAGCTCGAAAAATCAAAAGAACAGTCAAAACCAAAGTTGTCGATGAAGAAGAAGAAAAAGAAGAAGCAGAGGCATCAACTGTTGAAATTGTTGAAGTCACTCAAGAGTGCGTACCAGAAATACATGTACCAGAAGCGCGAAAAATCAAAAGAACAGTCAAAACCAAAGTTGTCGATGAAGAAGAAGAAACTGAAGAAGCGGCAGCGTCAACCGTTGAAATTGTTGAAGTCACTCAAGAGTGCATACCAGAAGTTCATGTACCAGAGGCGCGAAAAATCAAAACAACAGTCAAAACTAAAGTTGTTGATGAAGAAGAAGAAACCGAAGAAGCGGCGGCATCAACTGTTGAAATTGTTGAAGTCACTCAAGAGTGTGTACCAGAAGTTCATGTACCAGAAGCACAAAAAATCAAAAGAACAGTCAAAACTAAAGTTGTCGATGAAGAAGAAGAAACCGAAGAAGCGGCGGCGTCAACCGTTGAAATTGTTGAAGTCACTCAAGAATGCGTACCAGAAGTGCATGTACCTGAATTGCTAAAATTAAAAAAGACAAAGAAACCAAAGACTGCCGAAGATGAAGTAGATAAGCAAATGGAAGCAGAGAAACTCATTGATAAAATTGAAAAAGTGGCGCCAGCGCCTGAAATACAGAAAACCTCGCGGAGATGGAAGGAAACGAAGAAAGATGTTGAAGAAGTTGAAGAAATTATAGAAAGCGAAGAAAAGAGGATGAAAAAAGCGGGAAAATCAACTGTTGAAGGTAAGCTAATTGTTTGAATGTTAACAATGGTGATGTGTACATTGTAAATATTATCGTGTTTCCGTCCAGTCCAATCGCTAATTGTTCGTGTTTAACACTCAAAATTTATGTATTATAATTTGTCAATTATTTAAGACTACTATACATTTTCTAACGCTACAGAATCAAATTTTACACTTACAATTCACCTCTTTTTAAACTTTTCTGCCCAACACTGTAGAAAGTTTTTTTCTTCACAAAAAAATGGCTTCCTAAATGCAAACATAGCAACTAATACGACGGAAACACGTGACATGAACATTTCAAAACAGTTACATATTACATTTTGACATTTTCACACCTTTTCTTTTCAGAAGAGGAACAAATTGAGAGCACGGTTGACCTTGAGCAGAGCACAACCTATCATAAAGCACATTCACAACTTAAACCACTACACGAACTTAATGTTACTCAAACATTTTCCGAGGAAACATTAAAACCAGGTGATCATACAAACCGTATTTTACCAGAAGCTACAAGAAAAATTGATGAAGTCATAAGTCTTAATGTCAGTCAGACCGATACAAATGAAAAAGAAGCCGCCATTGTTCAAAAATCTCTCACTGAGCAGGCCACGCCAACTTTTACCCGTGAAGAAATGCCCATGTCTGTTAGAGAAGTGATTTCATTAGATTCTGAAGGAAAATATGACGCTAGTAAACCAAGAAAAGGAGAAACAGCCATAGAAGCACTTGCGCATGCTCAGTATGGAATTAAAGTTAGTCAAACTGTTGCAAGTGAATCAACAGTACAAGAAACGTCAAAATCTGAAACTGCCTCAGCTGCAACGACAAAAATCAATGAGGTTATCAGTTTACAAGTAAGCGAGACTCAAAGTAGTGACAAAGAGGCACCAATTTTGGATAAATCAGAGGCCAAACAAGCCACGCCTACTTATAGTCGTACAGAAATGCCATTGTCTGTAAGTGAAGACATTACGCTCGAGGCAGAAGGGAAATATGATGCGAGTAAACCCAGGATAGGTGATACTGCGACAGAAGCAATTGCGCATGCCCAGGTTGGTCTCAACGTAAGCCAAACAGTACCTTCTGAGACAACGGCTCCAGAAAGTGCCAAATCACAAAATTTGTCTGTAGCTACAACTAAAGTAGACGAAACTGTGTCAATTCAGGTCTTTCAGACAAATGTTAATGAGAAAGAGGCTGCAATTGATAAAAAGGAGGCAACTGAACAAGCCACGCCGACTTACAGTCGAACAGAAATGCCCATGTCTGTCAACGAGATGCTGCCACTAGAAGCCGAAGGTATATACGACGCAAGTAAACCAAGACAAGGAGAAACAGCAAGTGAAACTCTTTCACATGCCAAACATGGAGTAAACGTGTGTCAAACCTTGACGTCAGAGAGCGCCACTCCAGATACAATGAAAGCTGAAACTTTATTGGCTGCTAAGGCTGGAGTTGATGAAACAATTGGCCTTCAAGTATACCAGACACAAATTAATGAGAAAGAAGGTGGATTGCTTGACAAAGCTGCTACAGAACAAGCCACGCCTACTTATAGTCGCACAGAGATGGGCACAACCGTTAGTGAGGTTATTTCACTAGATTCTGAAGGAAAGTACGATCCGACGAAGCCTCGGATAGGAGAAACAGCAATTGAAGCTTTATCACATGCCAAACATGGTATAAATGTATGTGAAACGCTATCGTCAGAGAGCGCAGTACCAGATACGACAAAAATTGAAGCGCCATTTGCTGCAAAACCTGGAGTTGATGAAACAATCGGTATTCAAGTATATCAGACACAAACCAACGAAAAGGAAGGAGGATTGGTTGAGAAAACCGCTACAGAGCAAGCCACGCCTACTTACAGCCGAACGGAAATGCCCATGTCTGTCAATGAAATTATTCCATTAGAGTCAGAAGATAAATACGATGCAAGCAAACCAAGGAAAGGAGAAATTGCAAGTGAAGTTTTGTCCCATGCAAAACATGGAGTAAACGTGTGTGAAACGTTGCCGTCAGAAAGCGCGACACCTGATGTAACAAAAGCTGAAACCCTATTGGCTGCAAAGGCTGGCGTTGATGAAACAATTGGCCTCCAAGTGTACCAGACGGAAACTAATGAGAAGGAAGGAGGACTTGCTGAGAAAACAGTAGAAGAACAAGCTACGCCTACTTACAGTCGCACAGAGATGGGCACAACCGTTAGCGAAGTTATTTCGTTTGATTCTGAAGGAAAGTACGATGCTTCGAAACCACGAGTAGGAGAAACAGCTACAGAAGCTTTATCACATGCCAAGCATGGAGTAAACGTATGTCAAACATTGACGTCTGAGAGCGCCGCACCTGATACGACAAAAGCTGAAGCGCCATTGGCTGCAAAACCTGGAGTTGACGAAGCCGTGAGTCTTCAGGTTCACCAGACACAAACTAACGAGAAGGAATCAGGATTGCATGAAAAAACCGCTACAGAGCAGGCCACGCCTACTTATAGCCGCACAGAGATGGGCACAACTGTCAGCGAAGTGATTTCGTTAGATTCTGAAGAAAAGTACGATGCCACGAAACCACGAGAAGGAGAACTAGCAATTGAAAGTCTATCCCATGCACAGATGGGCATCAACATAAGTGAAACAGTTCCTGCTGAGTCGATAGCACCAGAAATTGCTAAGATTCAAACTCCATCGGCGGCAACTACTAAAGTAAATGAAACTATTTCGCTTCAAGTGAGCCAAGCAGAAGTTAGTGAAAAGGAAGCAGCATTAATTGACAAAACTGTCACTGAACAAGCTACGTCAACTTATGGTAGGCAAGAAGTGCCCATGTGTGTGACCGAAGTAATGACTCTTGACGCGCCTGGAAAGTACGATTCGTCAAAACCACGAATTGGTGAAAATGCTTCAGAAGCTCTTTCACATACACAAGTTGGTGTCAAGGTTACTGAAACGGTTCCAACAGAAACTACAGCGCCAGAAACAGACACATCTGTAGCACCAGCGGCTGCAACTACCAAAGTTGATGAAGCAGTCAGTCTCAACGTTAGAACGTCGGAAGTCAATGAGAAAGAAGATGAAATCATAGACAGGATGGTTAGAGAACAAGCCATATCCGTTTTTAGTGGAGAGGAGTTGCCTATATCTGTGACTGAAAATATGCCACTCGACACAAGTGGGCGGCATCTTTCAAAAGAATTTGTAGCAACAGAAAAAGCATCTGAGGCTTATATAAAACAAAATTTGATATCTACCGCCATTGTTGAAAGCAATGAAAAAGAGATTGATTTTGAAGGTTCAAAAATTCCATCAATTAATCTTAAACCAAGCTTCATACCCCAAGTGCCCATATCTGTTGAAGAGTCACTTTCTCAAGAAAGTACTGGTAAATTCGAACGCATAGAAGAAAAAGCAAGTGACGCAACTATAGATGTCACTACAACAGAATTTGTACAACAATCAGCTGAAATGGCTCTGGATACGCTGCAACCAGCCGAATTTAAAAGACCGGAAGAGAAAGCAGCGCAAACAGGTTACACTTTTCAGAAACATTCTGAGACGGCGCAGCCACATCCAATGGAGGCTGAGGGCGCCATTGACCAACTAACGATGAGTCTTACTCAAGCAAAAGTAAATGTGAATGTCACCGAAGGTGTAAATGTAATTGAATCAAAAATTGCAGAATCTGAATCTGCATTAGCGCCAGATTCAAAACCAGAAGAACATACTATCATTGGTTCAGCCATTTTAAAATTCCAGCCAACCGCAACGGTAGATCAAGTAATACCAAATGAAAGTGGAGAAACTTTTACAACGACAAATCTAGAAACAAAAGTGAAAGTTGTCACTGAGACTGCGCAGTCACTCAACGTCCAATCGCAGCTCGTTCATGAAGGTTTCAAAACCATAGAACATGTGCAAAACGAAGTTAACGCTAAGGTTACAACCGAAGCCATTGAGCCGATTGTTGCCACAGAAATTTTACCTGTTGACCATGAAAAAGTATTAGAGGTCACGTTACCAATGGGGTCAACAGCTTCTAAGGTATACAATCAACCAATCCGAGTCGTCGAAACAGCCGAAACTGACGCATCAGAAGCCTTAGGTGATGTAACAGAGACAAAAGGCGTCAATGCAAGAACAGTGTCAATACCTACAACTACTGTGGCGGTGGAACAGGTTCAACCAATGGAAAGTGAGAATGAATTACAGAAAGCAGCGATGCCAGATTCACACCAAGGTCAAGTTAATATAACACCAAACGAAGAAATCACAGTAGGTGTTACAAAATGCGCCAGCGCAGCCGATGTGCTCAAGCCTTACGAAGCTGAAACAGCCTTAGCTGAAGCTTCATTTCTGCTTCAAAAGCCGCTAACAAATGAAGTCGCAGAAGTTGGTGAAAAGGAAAGTGAGCACAAAGAAGGTCAACGACCTTCAGGAGTCACTGCGCTAGCTTCACTCTCAACATCAAAGTCGACAAATGTTGAATCTGTAGTTTCCAACGAAACGTTAGGTAATGACATATCGCCGTTCAGTGTTACCGAAGTGGCGGCAAATTTGAACGTGAGCCCTCTGGACAGCTACACACAAGAAGAGTCGTGTGCCCTTGAGAGTACCGACAGCTATAAGAAGGCAGTTACACCCACTGAAAATGCCAAATTGGAATGGCTAACCCTAACGTCATTGGCGAGCTCCGAAGTACTAGCCAATCAAAGTGAAGCTGAACTTGCACTTCAAAAACCTACAGAGTGCAAGCCAACGGTTGACACGGTCGAATTCAAATCAAATACTACCGCTGAAACAATCACATGTGAAGCTGAATCTGATTTTAATGCTGCCACTACAGAACCTACGCAAGGAGTAGTGGGAGTTGAAGAACAAGAAGGGATTACAAATACAGCTGCGCAGGCGCTTGACTCAGTACATGAAACTGACTACCAGATTCAACTAGATTCGAAATGCGCAGAACCTTCATACACCACTATGGAATCAACTACAACAACATTGATCCAACCAATAGAAACTGAGGAAGAAACTGACATGCAACTTGCAAAAACTGTTGTCGAGGCTTCCTCAAGCTTCACTCCACAAGTACCCATTAATGTCATCGAAACGAACCCGGGGGAGAGTGAGACAATACTAGAAGCCGAATCCTTTCCGGATGCTCACAATCTTACTCCAGAGGAAACAATACTAGCTAAACCCATTGCTGCGCAGACTCAGGTTACACCAGGTAATGTGGCGCCATCTTTTGAAACTCCAAAAGAAGTCGAAGTCAAGGGTCGAGTAGTTCCAGATACAACCAATGCCATTTTGGATGTTGAGACAAGACTTGTACATGAGAGTGTGAAACCATGGTCAGAGGGAGCAGTAGCCAGTGAACAGGCATCCACAAGTCGGGATTTGAATGAGGCAATTGTAAATGTGCAGGCGCAGGTACAAGATAAAGAATCAACATTTGAGCGTCCCGAGAAAGAAACTTTAACTGCATCGGAATCATTTTCCAAACCAAATTCTTTACCTCAATCGTCTGAAGTGATGGCACATGCTACTGTTAGTGAACTTGAAGACAAGGTGCCAGGAGTCTGCGCAAAAATGGACACCATTTCACATAAACCATTACATGTGACTGAAACTATACCCACAGAAGTAGAGGGAAGTTTTGAATCTGAAAAACAAGAAAATAAAACGGCTGTATTGAACATTCTACCCAAGGAATCGGTGCAAGTATCTATCAACAAATCGGCTAGCAAAGAAGCAATTTATGAGAAGGAAGACACGAAATCTGAAACGGCTGGATCATCATTTACACACCAGATGCCACTGGATAATTTGATAACTAATGTTACCGAAATGGAGGGAGAATTCAAACCAGGTCAACAACCTCAAGGAACCGAAGCTACAGTAGAGTTATGCACCTCAAATCCAACTAATGTCCAAATTATAGAATCTCATGACACATTAGGACAGGAATTGACACCGTTTAGTGCAAACCCAGCTGAAGCTTCTTTTACGGTACCATCAAATGAAGAGATTTCTACGCAAGAGTTATGCGCATATGATGGGTTAACACAATTTGAAAAGTTTACACCAGCTGCTGAACAAGCTCAGCTAGAATTGCTCACATTGAAGTCTGTCAATACCTCAGATGTCGTGGCAAACATTAACGAAGCAGAACTCGACATCCAATCAGCAACCTCCGCGACACCTAAGGTTGGAGTCGTAGACTTCACATCCAATCAAGTCACAGAAACAGTACCTTGTGACCTAGAGTCATCGTTTGAAAAACAACCAACAGAAACCAAAGTTAGCACAATTGGAGTTGAGGAACAGCAAAGTTTGAGAACAGAGGGAGCTGTTGTTTGCGATTCAGAAATTAATAAAGACTTCAAGTTGAGTGCAGAAGCAGAAAGTGCTGATTCATCCGTTGCTACATCTCGGTCAATTGAAACGACACAAGTTGAAACACACGAGAAAGAATCAGAGTCAGACATGAGTTTGCGCAAAACTCTAGCCGAATCAACTCCATCAATCCAACCAATTGAAAGTCTGCATGTAACTGAAACCACAACGAATGAACAAGGAATTGAATTTCCAGCCGAAGCTGCACCGGAGAGTCATATTGCATCTCATGAGAAAGCAATTAGTTTCAAACCAATTGCAGTAAGCGATGAGATCCTTACAGGTGCAGTGGCGCCATCTTTTGATTCAAAAAAACCATATGAAGCCAAAGGAAAGTTGATTCCAGATACAACTCATGCAGTTTTGGACATTGAGACAAAACTTGTTCATGAGTCTGTTGGGGAGATAGATCAATCTGCTGCGCCGACGCAGTCGGCAAGGACCTCTACAACAGAGAGTAACAAAAGTGTGGTCAACACACAAGTTATTGCTCATGACAAGGAGGATGAACTAGATAGTCAACCAGCGCCAACTTCAAACGCATCCGAGACATATTCTCTACCAAATCTTGTTCCCGAGACATCCGAAGTCTTGCCAAACGTTTCTGTGGAAGACATTCAAGAAGAAATTGCACAATCTACTGCAACTTTTGAGCAAACTCTTCATTCTTCTATACAAGTTGCTCAAACGCAACCGACTGATACTGAGGAAGCCTTCGATGCGGAGTCAAAACCAGACGACCGAACTGCGCAAGTCAATTTCACACCAAATCAAGAACTGGTTGTGTCAGTAACAAAATCGGCTAGTAAAGAAGGGCTTTACGCAGCTGAAGAGCAAAAAAGTGAAGCTGCTTCTGCGACATTTATCACTCAGAAACCACGCATGACAGAAGTTACTGAAACTTCAGAAAAAGAAGGCGACTATAGACCAGGTCAACTACCTAAAGGATTTTCTGCTCAAGTTGAATTTACCACTAATTTACCTACAAATGTTCAGATGGCTTTAGCTAGTGATGGACTTGACAAGCTAAGTTCATTTACCACAATGGAAGCCGCAGCGACTTCAAAAGTAGAAGAGGTCGAAAGCATCACCACCGCAGAGTCAAATGTGCTCGAAGGGGCTAGCGACTTTTCAAAATTGGCATTAGTTAGTGAGTCAGCTGCATCTGATTGGTTACCACATAAGGCGCTAACCGCTAGCGAAACTGTACCAGCTACTCAAGAAGAGGAATTGTCAATAAAAGCTGCCTCCGAACGTAAATCTACTTATGAAACTGTAGAATTCAAATCCAGCGCAACTACCGAGACGGTTGTCATGGAGACTGAGTCCAAGCTTGACATCGAATCAAAAGAACTTAAGCAAGGCACCTTAAATTTAACTGCCCAGGAAGGATTCCAAACGGAGCGACCGCTAGCTTATGATTCAATTGAATTAGTTGACACTTTCAAATCGCCAGAAACGACTTCAGCTGGTTCTAGCTACATCACAACCGAAGGTCAGCAAACCACAGTGGTCCAAACCGCTGAGTCAGAACTTGAGTCGGACATGCAATTGAGCATGCCTCTAACGCAACCTTCGACCAGCATAAGTCCACAAGAAGGTTTAAAGGTCACCGAAACAACTGCAAATGAAAGTGGGTCAACCTTATCGGTTGAATCTACTCCAGCCTCTCAGCGTCTCACACCTAAGTCTACTTTTGATACACAGTTGATTGCAGTGAGCGACCAAGTTGTCCCTGAGACATCAGCCACACCATTCAACACTGCCAAAGAGCTTGAATTAACCGCCACACTTGCATCTACTGGTGCTCCAACGCTTGATATTGAAACAACAATGGTTCATGAGAGCCTGCGACCACATGAACAAAAAGTTCCAAAAACTGATCAAGCTTCAATTAGCACTGATGTTAATGAGACTGTAGTCAACACTGAAACCTTGACACAAGACAAAGAAACACCATTTTCTGCGCCACAACCAGTGCCATCTGCTTCAGCATTTGAGAGTCTGACTAAACCAAATTTGGCACCAGAATCAACTGAAGTTATTTCGAGCTCTTCTGTTGCAGAATTACGCCCAGATAGCAAAGAAGAAGAGATAGCGCGCATTGGCGCAGTTCCACACAAATCTATCCAAGTTGAAGAAGCGCAAGTCACCGACAAAGAGGGGAATTTTGAAAGTTCGGAGACTGATGATAGAAAGGCCAATGTTAACTTTATTCCCAATCAAGAAATAATAATAGCAATAAATAAATCAGCAAGCAGTGAAGATGTATTTACTGAAAAATTGCCCAGCTCTGTTGCCTCTGTAGGAATTAATGAAATGAAGCCCATAGCTGAACAAAGTCAACCAATAACCTCATCTAGTTTTCAACCAATGGAAATTGAAGCACAAAAAGTATCAAATGCCCAAATAGGTTATACGTTACAAGAGGGAATGGTATCATCTGAAACGTTTATTGGTCAATCAGAAACAACTACACACTATACTCAACCAACATACAGTACTGCAAAGTCAAGTTTTCTAGAAATTCAACCACTAGAGGGTATCCTGACTCAGCCAATCACTGACGAGTTAGATGAATTTGAAGAATCGAAACCACGTGAATGGACCGCCCAATTCAATTTGGAAATACGTCCAACTTTGGAAAATCTTTTGGACAGAGACTTAGAAGAAATAATGGAGATGAAGATGCCATCACCGTTTGTCCATGTAGCCAAACAAAGTTATGAAGTAGAGACTGTGGATGAAGAGGAAGAAGTTGAAGCGGGAGATCATATTGGTATTCGATCTAAAATTACACAACAATACCATGATGAAGAAGGAAAATTACGGGAAAGACAAGTAACAGTAACGAAATTTCGAAAAGAAGACGTAAACGTCGATATTGAAGAAGTTGTCGAAGAAGAG
Organism: Holacanthella duospinosa; assembly: GCA_002738285.1. Taxonomy (NCBI): domain Eukaryota; kingdom Metazoa; phylum Arthropoda; class Collembola; order Poduromorpha; family Neanuridae; genus Holacanthella; species Holacanthella duospinosa. The sequence goes on along the minus strand of NIPM01000156.1, from coordinate 401,592 downwards.
GGTAAAGTTATCATCGAAGAAATTACAGAAGAAGATGAAGATTTCAGTACACAAAAACATACAGTGCTTAGACTCAGAGATGGTACACTTTACATATTTTCAACTTACTTATACACATACGTCAACGTAGTGTAAAATGTGACAAATTACAAATATTTTTTATCTTTTATTGCAGATTTGGATGTCCCAGAAGAATTTGAAGTAGAAGCACCAAATGAAGCCAAAGCAAAAGTTCAAATAACACAACAACAATCAATCATAACAGAAATGCCGACACATGGTTCAACAGTTGTACCATTTGAAACTTCCCGCCAGGAAATGAAAGCTCAGCGTAATTTAATTCCTAACCAATCTCTAGAAATAAGTGAAATTAGTAGCGAAGAGACAACGGGAAAGTATGATTCGAGTTTCAAACTTACTACTTTTGCCGCTCAACAATCCCTCCAATCCTTTGACTCTGTACAAGTCACCGAAGTCAACACTACAGTCAAAGAATCAGAGTTTATGTCAGCGGAGTATACAAAACTGAAAACAAAAGAAACCTACACTGACGAAACGGTACATTCAGTTCAAATTGTTGAAACCGTTACTTCTGAAAATGTTGAAAGTTCAACTGAATCAACTAGAATGACTACATCAGCTAAAGTTGAGCTTGTCCAACAGGAAAATCAGATTCAAGTTGAAGCGGCTGAAACTTTTGATGTAGATACACCATTTGAAGGTAAACCTACTCGGAGAAGTTCGCTAGCACAAGTGACTTTGACGTCTGAGCCAGTCGCAGCTACGGAAACAACTCAGGTTAACGAAAGTGAAGAACAATTTGAAGAAGCTGGTCCTAAAGGTACTACTGCTCAATCAAATCTAGTACCATTCACAGCTGTCCAACAAGTCACAACGGTACATAAATTTGAAAAAGAACAAGAAACGAAAACTGAGAAAACGATTGAGGAACATGCGCAATTTGGAATCACGTCTGCTAAGAAATCTCTCACTGTTAGACAAACAGTGACACAAGAGAGTGAAGAAACATTGAATGTTAGTCAAACTGAATCCAAAACAGCGGTCAAAAATATCTTAGAGAGTGAATCTTTAGAAGTTTCTGAATCAATTGTACAAGGCGGGCCGTTGAGTGAATTTAAAGACAAAGTCCCAAGTGTTCAAGCGAAACATACCACACCAGATGTCTCCACTTCTCTTACAGTGTCTGAGGTCACATCAAATGAGCTTCCTGGTGACATGAAAGACAAAGTTCCATCACTCACTGCTACCAGTAGATTTGAAATAGCGGAAGGTTTGAAAATTTCAAGTTGTCAAACATCAATTGACATCCAACCTGTAGATACTGTACCTGAAGGTGCTGTTGCAAATCAAGCGCTTGATACTGCTTCACCATTGAGCATAGAAATCGTTCAGTCTAACCAAGATATCAGTCAGTTACCAGAAGCAGTTCAAGACCATGGAAAATTGAGTTGGTTGCCTGTTCATGGCTTGACTGTTGAGCAAGCCACAACAAGTGAAGAAAGTGAAGATGTTCAAGGTCAAGCTACAGTTACTTCCAGTGCAGCAGCAGAAGTTAAGGACATTGAAGTGAAAAAAGTCAAGATAACAAAAACAACACCAATGGCACAACCAGAAGAGCAAGAAGAGCGCATGGCTGAAGGAAAAGTCATTGAACTTAGTCCAGTGTCGGCGAAGCTTGAGACTGCGGCTGAAACTGAAATTCCTACAAAGAAAGCCAAAGCCAAACGTGAAAGGTCACTTGGAAGGTCAAAAACCAGTGAACTAAAAGAAAATATTGAGCAAGTCATCGAAATTGTTGAGGAAGCTGCACCAGCAGCGACTGCTTCTGAAAGTGCTGAAAAAGCCATAGAAAAAGTCAAAATTGAACGACAGATGGCATTGGCGAAAGAAAAAATTGAAAAGGAAAAGCTACCTGAAGAAATTATCAATGAGTTGTCACCAGAAGCGACAAAAATGTCCACCGCAATAGAAAAAGATGTACTAACTGAAGAGGTCAAGGTTACCAAAGAGCGCTCTCTAGCACAACCAGCGGAAACGACTGAAAAAATTCTCGAAGGAAACGTTATTGAGTTGACTCCTGAAGAGAAACCTATGGCAACTGCCACTGAAACTGAAATTCCTGTAAAGAAAGCTAAGGCTAAGAAACAGAAATTGCTGGCACGACCAAAAGATGAAGTTGAAGCGACAATTGTAGAAATTGTATCAGATTTAGCACCAGAAGAGCAAAAATTAGCTTCAGCAACAGAGCGCGAAGTACCAGTCGAACAGGTTTTGGTTACAAAAGAAACGTCTTTGGCCAAACCTGCAGAAATTGAAGAAAAAGTTTCAGAAGCCAAGTTTGATGAGTTAGAGGAGGAAGATAGACCAACTGCGACTGCGCAAGAATCCGAAATTCCTGTTAAAATAGCCAAAGTAAAGAAACAAAAATCCTTGGCTCGGCCGAAAGACGAAGAGGAATCGACTATTTCTGAAATTGTTTCAGAATTGTCACCAGAAGAACAAAAAATGGCTTCAGCAGTTGAGAGCGAAGTTCCGATTGAAGAGGTCAAAGTTAGCCAAGAGACAAAATTGGCCAAACCGGCTGAAGCCGAAGAGAAATTTCTGGAAGCCAAGGTGGGAGAATTTGAACAAGATGAAGCACCAGCAGCAGTGGCTCAAGAAAAGGAAATTAAGGTGAAAAAAGCTAAAGTTACGAAACAAAAATCTCTTGCGCTTTCTAAGCCCGAAGAAGAAGCAACAACGGTTGAAGAAGTGAAAGAATTAGTTGAAGAAGCACAAAAAACTGGTGAAGCCACTGAACGGGAAGTAGCAACTGAGCAAGTAAAAGTTACAAAAGATATCTCAATAAGTCAACCTGGCGAGCAAATTGAAAAAATTCCAGAAGAGCGCGTTGGCACATTGGAAGAAGCAGAGAAGCAATTGGCGACAGCACAGGAAAAGGAAATACCAATCAAAAAAGTCAAAATCAAAAAAGAGAAATTGCTCGCTCTTTCAAAAAGTGAAGAAGAAGCGACATCTGTTGAAGAAGTTAAAGAATTTTCTGAAGAAAGTCAAAAAATGGCGGCTGCGGGAGAGTCTGAAGTGGCAACTGAAGAAGTTATTATAACAAAGGAGACTCCATTAGCAAAACCTGATGAAACTGTTGAAGAAATTTTAGAGGAGGGGGTGGGTGTTTTAAAAATAAAAGAGCAACCCTTAGCTACAGCAGAGGAGAAAGAAATAAAAGTAAAAAAAGCAAAGGTCAAGAAGCAAAAATCCCTTGCTCTTTCAAAACCTGAGGAAGAAGTAACATATATTGAAGAAGTCAAAGAATTTGCTTCAGAAGCACAAAAGTTAGCTGAAGCAACTGAACGAGAAACAGTAATTGAAGAAGTCAAAGTCACCAAAGACATTTCTTTGGCGCAACCTGACGAAACTACCGAAAAAATTTCAGAAGAAGCAGTTGTAACTCTTAAACCTGATGAGACGCAACTAGCCGTAGCAGAAGAGAAAGAAATTCCAATCAAGAAGGCAAAAGTTAAAAAACCTAAATCTTTAGCCATGTCCAAAAGTCAAGAAGAAACGACATCTGTCGAGACAACCAAAGAACTAATTGAGGAAGAGCAAGCCGCAGCCGCAGCCATTCAAAAGGAAATTCCAATAGCTGAAGTAACTATAACAAAAGATGTCGCTTTAGCTAAACCTGGTGAAACAATCGAAAAAATTCCACAAGAAGACACTGGTATCTTAGAAAAAGAAGAACAACCATTGGCTACCGCAGAAGAGAAGGAAATTCCTGTAAAGAAAGCTAAAGCCAAGAAGGAAAAATTACTGGGACGAGCTAAAAGTGAAAATGAAGCAACATCTGTTGAAACAACACAAGATCTAGTTGAAGAAGAGCAGAAAGCAGTTGAAGCAATTCCGCGGGAAATACNAGAAGAACAACCATTGGCTACCGCAGAAGAGAAGGAAATTCCTGTAAAGAAAGCTAAAGCCAAGAAGGAAAAATCACTGGGACGAGCTAAAAGTGAAAATGAAGCTACATCTGTTGAAACAACACAAGATCTAGTTGAAGAAGAGCAGAAAGCAGTTGAAGCAATTCCGCGGGAAATACNTACATCTGTTGAAACAACACAAGATCTAGTTGAAGAAGAGCAGAAAGCAGTTGAAGCAATTCCGCGGGAAATACCAATCGCAGAAGTTAAAGTGACAAAAGATGTTGCACTGGCTCAGCCCGATGAAACAATTGAGAAAATTCCGGAAGAGGGCGTGGGCATGTTGAAACAAGAAGAGCAGCCATTGGCTAAAGCTGAAGAAAAGGAAATTACACCTAAAAAAGCTAAAGTAAAGAAACTAAGGTCTCTCGGACGTGGTAAAAGTGAAGAGGAAGCGACATCTGTGGAAACTGTGACGGAACTGACCGAGGAAACGCAAAAACTAGCTGAGGCAGTTGAAAAAGAAACTACTATAGAAGAAGTTAAAGTCACAAAAGATATAGCTTTGGCTAAACCTGGTGAATCAGTTGAGAAGGTTCCAGAAGAGGGCGTAACAGCTTTTGAGCAGAAAGAGCAGCCATTGGCTACAGCTCAAGAAAAAGAAATTCCAATTAAGAAAGCTAGAGTAAAGAAAAGTAAAACATTGGCAGCGGGAAAACCAGACCAAGAAGCGACATCTGTTGAAGAAACTGAAGAACTGAAACAGGAAGCAACGCCTACAGGGACAGCAACAGAGGCTCAAACTCCAATCGAACAAGTTAAAGTGACAAAAGACATCTCACTTGCAAAACCTGATGAATCCGTTGAAAAAATCCTGGAAGAGGGCGTGTCAGATTTGAAAACAGCTGACATATCAACGGTGACAGCTACTTCTACGGAAATTCCTGTGAAAAAAGCAAAAGCCAAAAAGGAACAACCGCTTGGACTTCCAAAATCAGAAAAGTTGGATCAAAAGGAAGAAGAAGCAGGAATATTAGAAGCTGAAACAAGTCTCGCGAGTGTGACAGAAAAGCAAGTATCAGGAGTTAGTGAAAAGGTCAAGGTAACTAAAGACATAATACTTGCCAAGCCAGAGGAAGCTGAAGAAGCAGTCGGGGAAGAAAAAGTTTCAGAAATTGAAAAGGAACCTCTACCTGTGAAAACAGCTGAAGAGAAAGAAATTCTTGTAAAAAAAGCTAAGGTTAAGAAACCGAAACAGTTAGCAGCGCCTAAAGGAGAAGAAATTGAAGAAGCGCAAGACGTCGCAACTGATTTAACTATCCAGAAGGATCAATCAGAAACTGCTACTGAGTCTAAAACGCCTGACTTAGCAAAAGTAAAATCTGAAAAACGAGTTTCATTTGCCCAAGCTACGACAGAGTATGAAGACCAATCAGAAGAAGCTACGGAAAAGTTGGCTGAAGAACTCAAACGCGGAGCTTCTGCAACTGAATCCGAATCAAAAGTTCCAGAAGAAAAAGTTGATGAACTTGAAACAGATGAAGCTCCACTGGCAACTGCACAAGAGAAAGAAGTACCAGTGAAAAAGGCAAAATCTAAAAAACCAAAGACACTTGCACATCCAAAAACGGACGTAACTGGTGAAAATATTGAAACTACTGTTGAAATGGAAGAAGAAAATGCAAAGGCAGAAACAGCAGAAGAGAAATCAGTACCAATTGAGAAAGTTGAAACTGCAAAAGCGACATCTATGGCTAGGTCTGCAGAATCAGAAGTTGAAATTAAAGGGGAGAAAACTGAAGAGCTGGGGCTGAGTGAGAAAACCGTTGAAACTGCGAAAGAGGTCGAGATACCAATCAAAAAGGCCAAAGTTAAAAAACCAAAGTCGATGGCATTACCAGCTGAAAAACAAGAGTCTCATCCAACTGAAACTGCAGAAGATATGCTTCATGATAAGACAAAAGTTGTAGAAGCTACTGAAACTGACATACCTGTTGAAAAAGTCAAAATTACTAAGGACACTTCAATGGCAACTGCGAAAGTAACAGATGAAACAACACCAGATGAGGAGGCTACACAGCTAGACGCTGAAACGAAACAACTAGAGGTTGCAGAAGAAAAAGAGATTCCAGTGAAGAAAGCTAAATCCAAGAAAACTAAATCCCTAGCTAGACCAAAAATTGGTGAAATTACCGAAGGTGTTGAAACTACTGAAGCCTTCGAAGCAGAAAAGGGAGAGGAGGATGTGGCAAAAGAGTGTGATATTCCAACGGAAGAAGTTAAAATACAAAGAAAGCCATCGTTGAAACAAGGGACAGATGAAGAATCAATAAAATCAGTTTCAATAAAGAGAAAGCCATCTGTGAAGCAACCTGAGCAAGAAGAAGTTGAAGAAGCTGCAGCATCAGTAGTATTGAAGCGAAAACCTACTGTTAAGGAACAAGAAAAAGTTGAAGAAGCTGCGGCAGCAGTATTACTGAAGAGAAAGCCTTCTGTTAAGGAACAAGAAGAAGTTGAAGAAGCTGCGGCGGCAGTAGTATTGAAAAGAAAACCTTCTGTTAAAGAACAAGAAGAAGTTGAAGAAGCTGCAGCATCAGTAGTATTGAAGCGACAACCTTCTGTTAAGGAACAAGAAGAAGTTGAAGAAGCTGCAGCATCAGTAGTATTGAAGCGAAAACCTTCTGTTAAAGAACAAGAAGAAGTTGAAGAAGCTGCAGCATCAGTAGTATTGAAGCGACAACCTTCTGTTAAAGAACAAGAAGAAGTTGAAGAAGCTGCAGCATCAGTAGTATTGAAGCGAAAACCTTCTGTTAAAGAACAAGAAGAAGTCGAAGAAGCTGCAGCATCAGTAGTATTGAAGCGAAAACCTTCTGTTAAAGAACAAGAAGAAGTTGAAGAAGCTGCAGCATCAGTAGTATTGAAGCGAAAACCTTCTGTTAAGGAACAAGAAGAAGTCGAAGAAGCTGCAGCATCAGTAGTATTGAAGCGAAAACCTTCTGTTAAAGAACAAGAAGAAGTTGAAGAAGCTGCAGCATCAGTAGTATTGAAGCGAAAACCTTCTGTCAAAGAACAAGAAGAAGTTGAAGAAGCTGCAGCATCAGTAGTATTGAAGCGAAAACCTTCTGTCAAAGAACAAGAAGAAGTTGAAGAAGCTGCAGCATCAGTAGTATTGAAGCGAAAACCTTCTGTTAAAGAACAAGAAGAAGTTGAAGAAGCTGCAGCATCAGTAGTATTGAAGCGAAAACCTTCTGTCAAAGAACAAGAAGAAGTTGAAGAAGCTGCAGCATCAGTAGTATTGAAGCGAAAACCTTCTGTTAAAGAACAAGAAGAAGTTGAAGAAGCTGCAGCATCAGTAGTATTGAAGCGAAAACCTTCTGTTAAGGAACAAGACGAAGAAGCTGCAGCATCAGTAGTATTGAAGCGAAAACCTTCTGTCAAAGAACAAGAAGTTGAAGAAGCTGCAGCATCAGTAGTATTGAAGCGAAAACCTTCTGTTAAGGAACAAGAAGATGTTGAAGAAGCTTCGGCAGCAGTTGTGTTAAAACGTAAACCATCTGTGAAGCAAGAAGAAACTGAAGAAGCATCGGCTGCAGTCATAATAAAGCGAAAACCATATGTTAAACAACCAGACGACGTTGAAGAAAGTTCAGAAGCAGTAATATTGAAACGTAAACCATCTGTGGAACAAGAGGAAGTTGAAGAAGCCTCGGCGGCAGTTGTGTTAAAACGTAAACCATTCATGAAGCAAGAAGAAACTGAAGAAGCTTCGGCTGCATTAACACTAAAACGAAAACCATCGATTAAAGAACAACAGGAAGTGGAAGAAGCTTCTGAAGCAGTAACATTGAAGCGCAAAACATCTCTTAAACAACCTGAAAAAGAGGAAGTAGAAGAAGCTTCGGCAGCAGTAGTNGTAACATTGAAGCGCAAAACATCTCTTAAACAACCTGAAAAAGAGGAAGTAGAAGAAGCTTCGGCAGCAGTAGTCTTGAAGCGTAAACCATCTTTGAAACAACCAGAACAAGAAGAGATTGAACAAGCTTCAGCAGCAGTAATTTTGAAGTNACAACCAGAACAAGAAGAGATTGAACAAGCTTCAGCAGCAGTAATTTTGAAGTCCAAAACGTCTGTGAAGGAAGCTGAAGAAGTTGAAGAAGCTTCGGCAGCAGTAATATTGAAACGTAAACCGTCTGTTAAGCAACCAGAAGAAGTCGAGGAAGTTTCGGAAGCAGTAGTGTTGAAGCGTAAACCATCTGTGAAACAACCAGAACAAGAGGTAGAAGAAGCTTCCGCAGCAGTAGTTTTGAAACGTAAACCATCTCTCAAGCAACCAGATGATGCTGAAGAAGCTTCAGAAGCAATAATTTTGAAGCGTAAACCATCTGTTAAGCAAGAAGAAGTTGAGGAAGTGTCGGCAGCAATAGTATTGAAGCGTAAACCAACAGTTAAGGAACCAGAGGAAGTTGAAGTTTCAGAAGCAGTTATACTGAAGCGTACACCATCTGTTCAACAACCAGAAGAAGTTGAAGAAGTTTTGGAAGCAGTAGTATTGAAACGTAAACCATCTGTAAAACTTCCAGAACAAGAGGAAGTAGAAGAAGCTTCGGCATCTGTCGTACTGAAGCGTAAACCATCTATTGAGCAACCAGAAGAAGCTGAAGAAGCTTCGGAATCGATTATATTGAAGCAAAAATCATCTACTGAAGAAGTATTGGATGAAAGCACAGTGAAGCGAAAACTACCGCTTCCCAAACCAACTGACGAAGAAGCGGAAGTAATCATAGTGAAACGAAAACAGTCACTTCCCATAGTTACAGAGGAATCCGATGAAGAAATCAACGTGAAACGAGAACAATTGCTTCCGAAAGTCACAGAAGAAGCAAATGAAGAAATCACAGTGAAACGTAAACCATCCGAAACAGAAGAGATCACTGAAGAAGTTTTTACAAAACGCAAACCGTCAATTCAAAAACCAACCAAAGAATCTGCTGAAGAATTCACAATAAAACGAAAATCGTCTGTGAAGGAAGAAACGGAAGAGTTTAAGGAAGAGGTGGTATTGAAGCGTAAACCATTGAAACCAAAACCTGTTGAAGAAGTTTCTGAACAAATTGTTATCAAACGAAAACCTTCATTACCTAAACCAACCGAGGAAGTATCAGAGGAAGTCACATTGAAACGTAAACCATTGGCTCCAAAACCAACTGAAGAAGTAGCAGAAGACTTCACAATGAAGCGTAAACCATCTCTACCAAAGGAAGTTGAGGAAGCTTCNGTAACATTGAAGCGCAAAACATCTCTTAAACAACCTGAAAAAGAGGAAGTAGAAGAAGCTTCGGCAGCAGTAGTTTTGAAGCGTAAACCATCTTTGAAACAACCAGAACAAGAGGAGATTGAAGAAGCTTCAGCAGCAGTAATTTTGAAGCCCAAAACGTCTGTGAAGGAAGCTGAAGAAGTTGAAGAAGCTTCGGCAGCAGTAATATTGAAACGTAAACCGTCTGTTAAGCAGCCAGAAGAAGTCGAGGAAGTTTCGGAAGCAGTAGTGTTGAAGCGTAAACCATCTGTGAAACAACCAGAACAAGAGGTAGAAGAAACTTCCGCAGCAGTAGTTTTGAAACGTAAACCATCTCTCAAGCAACCAGCTGATGCTGAAGAAGCTTCAGAAGCAATAATTTTGAAGCGTAAACCATCTGTTAAGCAAGAAGAAGTTGAGGAAGTGTCGGCAGCAATAGTATTGAAGCGTAAACCAACAGTTAAGGAACCAGAGGAAGTTGAAGTTTCAGAAGCAGTTATACTGAAACGTACACCATCTGTTCAACAACCAGAAGAAGTTGAAGAAGTTTTGGAAGCAGTAGTATTGAAACGTAAACTACCTGTAAAACTTCCAGAACAAGAGGAAGTAGAAGAAGCTTCGGCATCTGTCGTACTGAAGCGTAAACCATCTATTGAGCAACCAGAAGAAGCTGAAGAAGCTTCGGAATCGATTATATTGAAGCAAAAACCATCTACTGAAGAAGTATCTGATGAAAGCACAGTGAAGCGAAAACTACCGCTTCCCAAACCAACTGACGAAGTAGCGGAAGTAATCATAGTGAAACGAAAACAGTCACTTCCCATAGTTACAGAGGAATCCGATGAAGAAATCAACGTGAAACGAGAACAATTGCTTCCGAAAGTCACAGAAGAAGCAAATGAAGAAATCACAGTGAAACGTAAACCATCCGAAACAGAAGAGATCACTGAAGAAGTTTTTACAAAACGCAAACCGTCAATTCAAAAACCAATCGAAGAATCTGCTGAAGAATTCACAATAAAACGAAAATCATCTCTGAAGGAAGAAACGGAAGAGTTGAAGGAAGAGGTGGTAGTGAAGCGTAAACCATTGAAACCAAAACCTGTTGAAGAAGTTTCTGAACAAATTGTTATCAAACGAAAACCTTCATTACCTAAACCAACCGAGGAAGTATCAGAGGAAGCCACATTGAAACGTAAACCATTGGCTCCAAAAGCAACTGAAGAAGTAGCAGAAGACTTCACAATGAAGCGTAAACCATCTCTACCAAAGGAAGTTGAGGAAGCTTCAGTAGAAATGACTGTAAAACATAAATCATCAGAGAAGGAAGAAACAGAAGAAGTCATTGAAGAAACAATTGTGAGGCGTAAACCATCTCTTCCTGGGCCAACGGAAGATGTCTCTGAAGAAATTACGCTAAAGCGTAAGCCTAAGTCCACAGACGAAGTCGCAGAGGAAATCACACTTAAGCGTAAACCTAAAACAGAAGATGTCGCTGAAGAACTCACATTAAAGCGTAAACCATCACTTCCTAAATCAACAGAAGAGGTCGCTGAAGCAATCACAATAAAACGAATGTCATCACTTCCTAAACAAACAGAAGATGTCACTGAACAAATTACAATAAAACGAAAATCATCACTTCCTAAAACATCAGAAGATGTCGCTGCCGAAATCACTGTGAAGCGCAAACCCAAAACAGAAGATGTTGAGGAAAAAATATCATTAAAGCGTAAACCATCACTTCCTAAATCAACAGAAGATGTCGCTGAAGCAATTACAATAAAACGAAAGTCATCACTTTCAAAACAAACAGAAGATGTCACTGAACAAATTACAATAAAACGAAAATCATCGCTTCCTAAAACATCTGAAGATGTCGCTGCTGAAATCACCGTGAAGCGTAAACCCAAAACAGAAGATGTTGAGGAAGAAATCACAATGAAACGTAAACCATCGATTCCCAAAACCACTGAAGATGTATCCGATGAATTTACAGTAAAGCGCATATCTTCTGGTCCAAAGGAAATCGAAGAAGTTTCCGAAGAAGCAACAATCAAACGGAAATATTCTACACAACGAGAAGAAGAGGAAGATCAGGAAGCCACAATAAAGCTTGAACGTAGGAAACCAAAACCATCAGAAGATGTCACTGAAGAGTTTACAATAAAACAAGCACCAGTGCCATCTGGAAAAACGGAGGACGTAGAAGAAGAGCTTACTGTGAAGAGAAAGCCTTCGGTGACTGATGAAGACACTGAAGTGAAGAAAGAAGTCACTGTAAAAAAGAAAATCAAGAAAAAGGATTCAACTCGGAAGAAATCTGTTACAACAGAAGATACCGAAGAAGAAGTTATGATAAAACGAAAAACATCAGGTCAATCTGAAGANAAGAAATCTGTTACAACAGAAGATACCGAAGAAGAAGTTATGATAAAACGAAAAACATCAGGTCAATCTGAAGACGATGTCACTGAAGAGGTTACACTTCGAAAGGCTGGAGGTCCTAAGGATGAAACGGATGAAGTTGAGGGACAAATTACGTTAAAACGTAAACCAAAAGTGGTAAAACCTGAAGATGAAGAAGTCGAAACGAAAATTGTCTTGNAAGAAATCTGTTACAACAGAAGATACCGAAGAAGAAGTTATGATAAAACGAAAAACATCAGGTCAATCTGAAGATGATGTCACTGAAGAGGTTACACTTCGAAAGGCTGGAGGTCCTAAGGATGAAACGGATGAAGTTGAGGCACAAATTACGTTAAAACGTAAACCAAAAGTGGTAAAACCTGAAGATGAAGAAGTCGAAACGAAAATTGTCTTGAAGAAAAAACCAAGCGAAGTGCCACAAGATGTCACTCAAGAAATTACTATCAAAAGACGCTCGTCACGACCTCTCGTGGTCACCGAAGAATCAGATGAGGAAGTGACATTAACAAAAGCAGTCAAAAAGCCACAAATTATTGGAGAAGAGTTTGTCACCGAAGCAGTGACATTGAAAAAACCATTCAAACGAGAAGAATTGGATACAGAGTCATTCACACTAAAAGCTTGTGACTCGGTGTATGAAGAGATTGAAAGTGACCATAAAGTGAAACTGAAGAAGAAACCACGTGCTTACAGTATTGAAGAAGAGGAAGCCTCCTTAGGTGTCATACTCCAACAAGAACAGCCAGAAACAAGTGTCAGTTTTCCATTAAGAAAAAAGAAACCAGTTGTCCCGCAAATTTATTTTGCAGATGAAGAAGAAGATGATGAAATTAGTCTAAGTTTGGAAAAGAAGAAATTTTTTATTGAAAACATTGAAGAGGATTTGAGTTTGGTCATTCCAAGGACACCGGTCAAATCTATACCAGTTGATGACGGTAAGTTGACTAAATTTTGTATATGGTAGATCAAATAATAATAAATAAAAATGTTAATTTGGGTACAGAAGCGAGCCTAAGTGTTACAATTCAAAGTGATGAAGACCTCCCGCCAAAAGGAAGCGTTTACTATACGATCAAACCTTTCTCAACGACAGATGAGAACGAAGTGAGTCTCAATGACGGCGATCGTGTCTACATAATCGGTAAAAAATTATTTAAAAAAAAAATTTTTTTTTNCGAAGTGAGTCTCAATGACGGCGATCGTGTCTACATAATCGGTAAAAAATTATTTAAAAAAAAAATTTTTTTTTTCTTTTTGTCAAAATTTTTACAGTATTTTTAATGAAATTTTTATTTTGTTCCCAACCCCTTAGAAGCCTCTAGCGGTGACTGGTGGTACATCAAGAAACACACAACGGATGAATACGGATACGTTCCCAAAAACGTTCTACTTGATCACGACAGTTATGTCAAATATCTTCATAAGAAATTACGTGAGAAAGTGAGCCAATTACCTGTGTTTGATGACAAATTGGGAAAAGTGGTGCCACCAAAATTTACAAAGAAACTCCAACAAACTACAAACATCACAGATGCCGATAGTGTCTCACTTAGTGTTGAAGTAGAAGGATTTCCAAATCCAAATTTGACGTGGTTTAAGAATACAACTATAATAAGAAGCACGCAAGATTTTACTGTAAGTAATGGTGGAAGTTTCAAAAAGTAGCGAAGGTCATTGACCTTACGTTTATTCTTTTGAAGCCTCATTAGCGATTTTGATATTCTATTAATCTAAAATCTTGTAGATGTTACGGCATTCTATCATTTTAATAGAAAATAACTCTTTGAGGTCATTTACTCTTGTGTATATTTAAGGTCATTGACCTCTGTGTGTTGTTTTGAGGTCAATGAACTTTATATATTTTTGAGGTCATTAGTTTTTGTGTCTTTTTAAGGTCACTGACCTGTATCTATTGGTTTTTAAGTTTATTAACTTTTTTGAAATTTTTTGGGGTCATTGATCTCTGTGTATTTTCTTTACTAGATTACAACCACACCCACATCGTCAACCCTAACAATCCGTGAGTCTTACTTCGAAGATACTGGTTTCTACACCATTGTTGCCAAGAACATTGCTGGTTTTGCGACCTCTACGACTGAGTTGATGGTCAGCTTGCCATTTTCTGACCACGGGACAGAGTCCACAGTTACAGAACCATTAACACGACAGAGTATTTCTGAAGACTCTTTTACAGAACTAGAGGACTTTTTAATGCCTACTTTTACTCGAATTGTACAGAACATTACCATTCAAAAAGACTCAGATCTTACCATTGAAATTCATTTCATCGCCATTCCTGAAGGAGAAGTTCGATGGTATAGGAACAACGAAGAGATTGAAGAGACTGATCGCACTACAATGGAAACTGTTGCAGATGTTCACATGTACACCACCTACCTTAGGATACGGAAGATAAGAAAAGATGAAACTGGTAAGTAAACGATGGCGTTTGAAACAATAAATTTCTCCGCCATTTTGAAAAAAAATTTGGTAGTAATCCCATTATTATGGGAATACTAAAAAAAATTTCACTAAATATTTAAATTTGAAACTTTACAATTTTATTATAAGGTGTGTACAAGATCACTGTGACAAATATGATTGGTACTTCGACTATGGAAGTTCATGTGAACGTCGTTGAAGCAGAATCATTTTTCGTAACAAAACTCCAAGATACTGAAAAATATGAAGATGAAGATGTTGAGTTTGTAGTGAATGTGAAGCCATCTGGTGGGAAAGTGAAATGGTACAAAGATGGAGAAGAAGTTGGGCCCAATGAAAGGATAACATGGGAGGAGCATAAAGAAACACGAAAACTTTTAATTCGTCGATTGAATATTTTCGATGAAGCTGAGTATAGTTGTGTTCTTGAAAACGAATCAGAAACGAGTTGTGAACTTAGTGTGATTGGTAAGTAAACTCAAAGTTAATTATTATCGAATTCGATGATCATTTTTTTTTTTTTTCAAAAAATTTCAGAACTCCCGCCAAAACTTGTGAAGACTATGAATGACACTGTAGTAACTGCGGGAGAAACCGCGTCATTTGATATTGAACTGAGCAAAGGTGATGCGCTTGTGCAGTGGTTCAAAAATGATTTAGAAATACAATTTTCTCAACATATCCAATTACTAATCAATGGGAAACGACAAAAGCTATTGATTGTTAATTGTACAAAAGAAGATGAAGGAGAATACAGTTGTGTTGTTAGCAGTACGAAAAGTGTCGGTAAACTCACTGTTATCGAACGTAAGTTTAGAAATGAATGAGTGGTAGTTTAAAAACAATATTCAAAGACCAATAGTAACAATACCTATTGTTGTAGAATCCAAACCACACTTTCTGAAAAAGTTACCAGAGTACACTTACACAACGGTTGATACACAAGAACTGAAGTTAACCGTTGAGATTTCTGATCCGAATGGAAAAGTCACATGGGAATGGTATGCATCCCACCAAAAATTTGAAAATTTTTAGTTCTTACTGTATAAATTTTTATTAATTTTTTTAATTAATTTTTTTACTTAGTAACAAACAACCAATCACAACAAAATCTCCAAATTATAAAATGNATGGAAAAGTCACATGGGAATGGTATGCATCCCACCAAAAATTTGAAAATTTTTAGTTCTTACTGTATAAATTTTATTAACTTTATTAATTTTTTTAATTAATTTTTTTACTTAGTAACAAACAACCAATCACAACAAAATCTCCAAATTATAAAATGACCAAATCTAACCATCAAAGAAAATTAGTTATTACGAATCCAGTCAACAATGACATCTACACTTGTACCTATGAGTCACTCACTACAACTAGTGTGATGAAACTCATCGAAAAACCAACAAAACCAAACGAACTCAATATAAAACAAGTTCAAAATGAAGCGGTTTTACTCCAATGGAAACCAAGTGATGATAAATTACTCAAGTACTCTATTGAGAAATTTGAAGATGGGGATTGGTCAAAAGTTGTCGAATTGGATTCATCCATTCATACTTACTGTGTTCAGAAATTACAAACTGGATCTGAATACATGTTTCGAATCATTGTTGAAAATCCAAGTAAGTATTTTTGGATCTTGTGTATCAAAAATAACTTTCATGTTTTTCACTTGTTTCAATGCTAAATTGGGAAGTTACTTTCTATACTGCGAATGACGCACTACTTTTGAGTTGTGACTATAAAATTTTCAAATTTTATTTTTACTGAAGCATGAATGTAGACATCGAATAGACAATAGCTGTTTAAAGTATTTCGAATTTACTTTGAAAATTCGTTTTTTTATTATAAATTTAGTGGAGCTGATACATTTTCGTTTTTTTTTAATTTTTTTGTAGTCGGTGTAGCAGAACCTTTAGAATCGCCAATCGTTCGACTTCATTCGATAGAATCTCTCCTCCCACCATCCGGACCTTGCAGAATCACCACAAAAACAAATTCTGTGATACTTTCATGGAAACAATCACAAAATGCTGATAATTTCAACGAAGTCAAGTATTTAGTAGATAAGCGTGAGGAATCGAAAAAAGCATGGATTCGTTGCTCTGAAACATTCGAAACAACTATGGAGTTATATCTCAAATTGAATATCAATTACTATTTAAGAATTATAGCACAATCTGGTGAGGAAAAGAGCGAACCTTACTATGTCGAAGAGGTCGTTTGTTTAAGAGACACAACAGATACAAGACGTAATACAAAAATCAATTAATCGCTACAAAAAAGAAAAGTCCATAAAGTAAAATTTTATAAAAAATGTATTTTTTTTTTACCAGAACCACCACCACCTCCAAGAAATTTGGTCCATAGAATCTCCAACACGACACTAAATTTGACATGGGATGAACCTCAAGATTATGGTGGCAGTGACCTCACCTATGAGATTGAAGAGTCTCAAGATGAATACCATACGAGTTGGACTCGTATAACCACTAGAACTGAAACAAAACATACCATGTACCATTTGAACCACTACATAGTCTACAAATATCGAATTTGTTCCAAAAATTCGTATGGGTCTAGCGAATGGATTGAAAGTAGGGAAATTAAAGTCAAAGCGGCAGGTATGAAAAATATTACTCATATCAAAATTCTACTTATCGAAATTTTCTTGGTTAAAAAATTTAAAATAAATTTTTTTCTCAAAAAAAAATTTTTTTTTGTTTTGCAGCGCCACCTAGTCCTCCAACTGGTCCCTTAGAAATGCGCCAAATAGCGCTCAACACTGTTTTAATAGAGTGGGGCATCCCTGAGTTTGACGGTGGTGAACCCTTGGAAGATTATATCATTATGATAAGGGACAGAAGGAAAAATTTATGGATTGAAATAGGAAGGACTGATTTGATTAAATTTACCATAAAGGATCTAGAAGTATGATCAATATTATAAATAATTATAATAAGTTTATAAAAATTATAATTTATATTTTCATTTATACACAGGAGGAACATGAGTATACAGTTCGTATATACGCTACAAACAAAATTGGAATGAGTGATCCATTGGGATCTGAAGATTTTATTAAAATTTCGCGCTCAGAAGGTATATTTTTATATTTTGAATACAGAAATTGAAAAAATGGCATAGATGGGCAATTTTGAACCTAACTGATTAGGTGAAAAACGTTAATTGTATAGAAATTATTATTAGATTTAAAAATGCCCATCTGTGTCCAATGTGCAATGGAACTAACAGGGTTAATAGTTACTTGAGGTGGATTTTTTTAAATAATTCGCTCAAAAAATTTGTAATTTAGTACCATCTAGTGATAATTTTAAACTTTTTTTTACAGAAATGAGTAGTCTGAAGACAAAAGAGAAAAAAGGAGACGAAGAGGGAAGTTTGAGTGATAACACTGTCTCCTGGTTGAAGACGAATAGTATGGATGCTGATATTGTGTCATACTCCAAGTCATCCCTACTTAATAGAAATGAATACTTTTTCAAAATTTGGTATTATGCCCAGGAACTTTTCAAATAAGAGACTGAAAAACTGAAAAGAAACCTTCCATAAGCTTATATTACCAATTTAAGCCTAACTTCAGGAAACAAATTAAAAAATAACGTCCAATAATACTCCAATTTTGCTGTTGCTGCTACTCCTGAGAAATTTTTGGAATTATTTTTTATTGTTTTCTGTATGTTGTGTTAATGAATTGTAATACCTGGAGTTGTGAGAATTAATGTAATAGACTGCTCATTCAAAAATAAAAATTAGTTGTATAAAATCTGTTAAAAAATTTTTTTTTATTCTCTAAGTAAACCTTGGAATATGTGACTTAGAGAGTATAATCCTGTAGAAAAGAAGAAAAAAAGAAGATAGAAATCTGATTTGAAAATATATTTATCCGCAATGCGGAAAAATCTCCCCCCTTAGTAAATTTTAGTTGTTGATATTTTGTATCGATGAGAAATCAGTTCCTTGTTTTATATGACCCCTCTCAAGTCACCAGAGACGGGTAAAATCCCGGGTGACTGGAGGGGAAGTGAATGATGATGATGAATATTAGATTGAGAAGAGACATACAGGATTAACCCGCTTTCGTCCCAGAATCACCCTTCACTGCGGAACTTTTGAATTTTGTCTCCAAAAAAAAAATAAATAAATAAATCACTACATCATACTCATCATCTGCCACTCGTTTTCTCAATTTTACACGCTCATATATTAATAGTTTTCATTTTTTCTAATCATTTCATTGGTCAAAAGACAAATTGAGAGCAGATGGGAGCGTGTCAGAGGTCAAATGCACCATTTGACAATTAAATTAGACCCTAATTTCCCCTCATAACTCTTAAATTTCTATTATATTACCCAAATTCATACAAAAATGTATTTTCTATTTTATAATTATAATTTATAATCCACTTGTAGCATTGCAAAATGCGTGGCAATGAATATAGCATACAAACAGACATACAGACAGACGGACATAAAAAAATTTTTATAATCCTTTTTAGTTCCGTTGTCCGCGGGTAATAATTTTTTGCAAATTTCTTTATTTTCAATTTTATTAAATAATTAGTCAAATTTTCATTAAATTTGACTCAATTATGCATTGTTTAAGCAGTATTAGATGAAAAATTCTGTTAACATTGTTGTAAATATTTTTAAAAAAATTAACCCTCTTCAATCATTTTTGACAGATAATTTGTCTTTTGTTATTAACTTCTAGATCCGTTTTTGATAACATTAATTTCCTCTATTATGTCCAAAAATAGTTGAGTCACATGTAAAACATGTGTAGGAATTAGCCCACTCAAATTATCAAAATCAACAATACAAAAGAGTGAGTACAAAAAAAAAATATAGTATTGTCATCATAAATCATTAAAATTGAGCTCAAATTATATACTCATGTACTGAAGAGGAAGAGGATCCTAATTTCCTTTTTAGCTCAATTTTTGTCACAAAATACTCAACCCCATTGTCTCTATATTTTTAGTTGATTTCCGCTTATACTCTATTCACATTATTATGATTTTTCGTTTAATATATAGTCACGAGAACGGAATCAGTCAAATTTACTTATAAAATTTGTCCAAAACAGACAAAATAATATATAATTGGTATTGTAGGTAGTACGAATGTCTTTTAGTAAATATTGTCTGTATGTATTTATTCTAAACCTTGTATATTTTGATATACAAGTGAATATGATGGATAATAGTCATATGGTTCAAAAGGAGAAATGATTAACTTCCGGTGATAAAGAGAGTTAATAATAGATCTACTCCCATTGTTATAAAAAATGATCCACTGCCTATCATCAGCCATAAATTATATTTTTTTTTGGTCGACAACAATGAGAAGTTGAATAATAGCATGTGATTACGTTTGAAGTAATACTTTGAGAGTTTACAGACAACGATTCAAATTACACATGTAATTTGTTCAATAATTATTAATCATAATAATATCACAACTGTGAGTTAATTGAAATAGTGTTATTATAACAGGATATTATAGTTCTCACAAATTGTATATTTTATAATTTATATAATATATATTTTTTTTTTTAAAATTTTATAAAAAATTTTTTTTTACGATCTTGATGAGACGGAACCGCGGACAACCGAATCCATACATGAGCTTAAAAAAGATTTTTTTTTTGCTCAATTTTCTTGTTTTACAAATTATGGAGTAAAAGCTCATGTTTGACAAATGAAAATTTTATGATAGAAATTATGTCATCAAATGTGAAATTAGATAATTGGTAGAAACGGAACACAAAACTTAGAAAAAAACTTGTCATAAAAGATAATTCATGTCTCAATTATCATCATCGTATGTTAAATTTTAGCTTAAAACTCAGGTAGAAAATTGCAAAAAGGAAAAAAATTATAGAGTTATATTGTAAATTTCGTAAATAATCTATATCCTGACGGAACCGAAAAGAGATTCTCATTGTTACGATTTTCTAACTATATGTTACATAACTTGTAATAAAATTTTTGTATATATGTTATATAGTATATTTATATATTTAAGGCTCACTTTGGTGTACCTTGACGCCAGGTACAATCTGGCTGTTGCTGGAGTAAGGGGTATTAATACAGGGTATAAAAAAATATATATAAACTTTTCGTTCATATACTTCTATGTTTGTTTTTGGTGGAGAAAAAGCGTGGGTGGGGTTAAAAAAAGGAGTTTTTACAGGCGGCAACTTATGATTCCAGGGTTTGGCCTTATTTTCATTATTTTTTTTGATGATTTATGAACATGAAGAGCTAGGAGGGTTAGGGAGAAAAAATATCCAATAAAATTTCTTATGACAATAAGAATCTTGGATATCCAAAAAAAAAAAAAAACTTGTTTTTAATAAAAATCTTCATTTTTCTATAATAATTTTGAAGATATTTATAAATTATATATAATTATACATTAATTTATAAACAATTTAGGATATAACTTGTTCATTTTTAACTATCAACTCTCAAATTTTATATAAGCTAAACTAAAAGTTTTATTTATGGTTATTATTTGTTTCCATTTTTGCGTAGTTATCTCAGCCAGTTTATTACCTAAAAAAAAAATTATTATAATTATTTCCCTTATAATTGAAACTGATTATAAATTTAATTAATGCTTTTCCGCAAAAATTTATAAATGCTTTTAGTCTTTAAGTGTTATTTTATTATCTTCAAAAAGCAGGAATCTTAAGCCAAAATGTCTCAAGGACAAATAAGAAATTTATTGAGCATTACGTAAATTATAATTATTGTGAAAAAAATGAATCCTTTCATAAACAAGTTTAGATATCATAAGCAAGAATTCTAATTAGTTAATTTTAGCATAATGATTTATGTATCATTTTGAAATCTTAACTCACTTTTAGAAGGAAGATGAATGAGAATAATGCATAATTTTGATTTTTTTTTGTCTTCTAAAGTAAAATTGAATGGTTTATGTAGTAATGGAATGAAAAATTAAATTGAAGGGTTATATGATTCTGAGGATGATTTTATTTTATAACTTTTATGGAAACAATGGATATGTTTAGAGTTTGGCTAAATGGTCGTAATAAACGTCCATATGAGAAGAGAATATAAAACACGTCGACACCGTTGAAGAAAAAAAAAAGGTGGTGACAAAAAAGTAGAAAAGATTTATGATTATTGTTTAATAAGAGAGAAAATATAAAAAGACCCGAGTCCAGAAGACAAAAGATAACAAAGTTTAATACAAAAGTGTTTGGAGACAAACAGAAAAAAGGTAGAACAAAAAATATACTCTCTTCTATTAGACAGTTACTACATAGAAAAGTTAGAAATTTTTGTTATGTTTATCCTTACATTTGTCTCCTTTTTAGCATACATGGGCAAAGTGCCCTCATGCCCTCTCGATGAGGGCAGCCCTCAGGGCGCGAAAGCAGGTATCAGCATGAGGGCATGAGGGCAAGAAAACAGGGTTGGTTCGTGAAGGCACGAGGGCAGAATTGGGTAGTGATGACATTAGGGCAGGCTTGGTTTGTGAGAGCATGAGGTCAGGAGTGTAGATTTGGATCGTGAGGGCAATAGGCCAGTAAACTTGCCCGCACATAAACATTTAATTTCTGTTATACCCTTATTACTGTGTATTTGAATTGAAACCTAGTTTAAAATCCAATCCTATTAATGATCGGGCTTAATTTTAATTTTATTTGAAAAAAAAATTTTTTTTTTTTTCAAGTATCATTTCTAATACAAAATGGTAATTTACCGAGACACCTCCGCAAGCAGGACTAACTATAAAAATAAGTGATTGGATCACGGAAAGAGAAAACTAAAAAGAAGAAAAATTATTCTGATTAAGTAGATTGTAAAGATGTTAATAAGTATTAGACTTTATCTATTACTCAAAGCTCAAAATCCACTTTTTTCTTTATTTTTCGCTTTTTGTTTGTTTTGTTTGTTAGCGATTGGTGGTGAAATCGTTGAGTCTATGTTTGGTTACAAATTTCGCTGACTTATCTTTAAATTTCTTGAAATTATTTTATAAAGTGAGATTATAATCTCTGTTTAGAAGATTATTTAGAATTAAACCAGCAAGCAATCATAAACAAATGCGCTTGTTTTTTTTTTCATCAAAAAATTCCAAGTTGCCAATAAACACTGTAATAATATTTCCAAATACAACAATTTGAAAGTATATTGTCATAATTTTTTTTGTTTCTCATATCCTCTTCTTTGTCTCTGGGGGTCTAGACCCTTGTTTCCGACACCAATTTCTAAATGATTCGCTTTATTTGCATCGGAATATTTCTCTCGTTTTGATTCTTGCNTCTGTTATACCCTTATTACTGTGTATTTGAATTGAAACCTAGTTTAAAATCCAATCCTATTAATGATCGGGCTTGATTTTAATTTTATTTGAAAAAAAAATTTTTTTTTTCAAGTGTCAAATGTATCATTTCTAATACAAAATGGTAATTTACCGAGACACCTCCGCAAGCAGGACTAACTATAAAAATAAGTGATTGGATCACGGAAAGAGAAAATTAAAAAGAAGAAAAATTATTCTGGTTAAGTAGATTGTAAAGATGTTAATAAGTATTAGACTTTATCTATTACTCAAAGCTCAAAATCCACTTTTTTCTTTATTTTTCGCTTTTTGTTTGTTTTGTTTGTTAGCGATTGGTGGTGAAATCGTTGAGTCTATGTTTGATTACAAATTTCGCTGACTTATCTTTAAATTTCTTGAAATTATTTTATAAAATGAGATTATAATCTCTGTTTAGAAGATTATTTAGAATTAAACCAGCAAGCAATCATAAACAAATGCGCTTGTTTTTTTTTCATCAAAAAATTCCAAGTTGCCAATAAACACTGTAATAATATTTCCAAATACAACAATTTGAAAGTATGTTGTCATAATTTTTTTTCTTTCTCATATCCTCTTCTTTGTCTCTGGGGGTCTAGACTCTTGTTTCCGACACCAATTTCTAAATGATTCGCTTTATTTGCATCGGAATATTTCTCTCGTTTTGATTCTTGCNTCTTGTTTCCGACACCAATTTCTAAATGATTCGCTTTATTTGCATCGGAATATTTCTCTCGTTTTGATTCTTGCATGGGCAAAGTGCCCTCCTGTACTCTCAATGATGACAGCCCTGAGAGCAGGAGGGCAGGGTTGGTTCGTGAGGGCAAGAGGGCAAACATGCTCATGTATGCTTTTTAGACTCATACTAAATACTGATGCATATGAATAATATACTTATAAAAATGTATTTATACACGTATAATTATAATTTATAGAATTTTTACATGATTAAGTATAATTTATTAGGCAGTGTAGCAATAGGGTTATTCAAATTCGTTAACCCTCTTTTCACTAACTTAATCTAAAATGGTCGCAAAGTAGCTTTCGAGAGAAATTCAATAATGTTTGATTCACCAATTTGNTTCACTAACTTAATCTAAAATGGTCGCAAAGTAGCTTTCGAGAGAAATTCAATAATGTTTGATTCACCAATTTGGAATAGTTTTGTAAATTAAAAAAAAATATATTTTTTTGAGGTTGAGGGGGAGGGAAGAGTTTTCCTAAATTCGGGAAAATTAATTTCTTCAACAGGCTTTNTTCACTAACTTAATCTAAAATGGTCGCAAAGTAGCTTTCGAGAGAAATTCAATAATGTTTGATTCACCAATTTGAAATAGTTTTGTAAATTAAAAAAAAAAAATATTTTTTTGAGGTTGAGGGGGAGGGAAGAGTTTTCCTAAATTCGGGAAAATTAATTTCTTCAACAGGCTTTTNATATTTTTTTGAGGTTGAGGGGGAGGGAAGAGTTTTCCTAAATTCGGGAAAATTAATTTCTTCAACAGGCTTTTGCAGGTTACCTGATTTATAGTAGTGCAATGTACAATACTCGATTAAATCAATTGAAAAATCTGATTAACCCTAAAACTTATGATAAGTATTTACTACATAAAAAAATTGTTTTTTTTATTTTGTTGCCCAACTTTCCTTTTATTGGCTAACCTTCACTGTTTTTCAATGTTGGCTCTATAGTTTTGTAGTTGATTTCTCCACTTTCACTCTAAGTTTTAATGCATAAGTCCAGGCAACTGCATAGCCCTAGACTTGTTAAGGTGTTCTTTTGGTTTTTTGGAGCACTGTATATATTTATATACAGAGTAAGCCAAATTTTAGTACCTTTTGTACCAAATTTGATTTCCTAGTATTGATTCAAGTAAATATGAAATGAGAAGTAACTTTTGGTACAAATAGTACTCAACTTTGACCTACCCTGTATATTTTATGTTTTTATAGACGTAGAATGTATTAGATAGATTGTAAAGAGGGTATTAAGTGTCTAATATAAAAATTCATGTCAACGGCACATGTTTGTTTGTGTGTTGAGAAGAATAGAGAATTGAGAAAGGCGTCGGTCGGTTCGTAGTGAATGTTATAATTTAGGTATACGAGAAGAGAGCGGGGAGTTTGGAGTTTGGCTGGAAAAAATAATTTTTTTTTAGTAATAATCATTAATCAAAAGCCGTTTTCTGGGAGGATGATCGTTCCACTATTTTCCCTTTAAATGATTTTCCTCTGTGTTAATGGATCCACCTTCTCCTTAAATGTGTCTCCAACTCTGAAACTCGTTTGGAACAACATTCTTAGACGCTGTGATGATAAGTTTTGATTAAAATTATTTATAGTGTCTCCAAAAAATGATGAAAGGTGGGAAATAGTATGAGGATGATACAAGGAAACTTACATGTCTCTCTAATGTCAAAACATAATAAATTCTCTTGGCAATGAATACAGAGAAGTCGACGACAGGTTTGGAGACAAGGACAATGGGAAACTAAAATTAGTTTAGGAAATTAATTATCCGCGCAGGATGCAATCATCTTACAAATTTTGGCGCCAGCTCACTCAATCAGACTAAATAGAATTAAAAATTTATATTTTTTTATTAATATTTATTAATATTTTTTTTTATTACACTTAATTTCATATCAGAATAACTTAAGAATAATTAAAACAAAAATTATTACACAACATTTTTATACAATCTCAATTTGTCATCAATCTACCCCATGAGAGACCGATGGGTTAATTGTTTTCTTGTAATACTAAATTTTTGCAATAAGTTTCTGCCTTAGTTTTTTTTTATGTGTAACCAGTGTATATTTTAAATTATTTTTCTCATCCTTATTTCCATTTATTAAGAGTGGGAAATAAAATCCAGTTACAATTGCAATGTGCAAACTTAATTATTGAAACAATGTAATTTTTATATTAAANTTCAATAAGTTTCTGCCTTAGTTTTTTTTTTATGTGTAACCAGTGTATATTTTAAATTATTTTTCTCATCCTTATTTCCATTTATTAATAGTGGGAAATAAAATCCAGTTACAATTGCAATGTGCAAACTTAATTATTGAAACAATGTAATTTTTATATTAAAAAATTCACATGATAATAAGCACTTTGTGTTTATAATCAATAACAAAGTTTATAAAAGTTATGAATTTTATAGAGCAAAAGCTGTTTCACTTTGGCTGCCATCTGACACCAGTCAAAATATTTTTAAGTTTAAGAAAGTTATAAAAAGTCAGTTTGCGATATTTTTAAATTTTATAAAGTTTATAAATTTTGTAGAGTTTATCTAGAGATTATAAGTGAATTTAAGTCATCCTGAGTGGTTAAGGGGTTAATTGTAAAGTTTATGGAGAGTTTATAAACATAGTTTATAAACAAAGTTTATAAACATAGTTTATAAACAGCTTATAAACAAAGTTTATAAACAGAGTTTATAACTCCTTTATAAACAGTGGGAAAACTTCTAAATTGAATTCTTTTTGAAATTTTCACTTTTTCATAAGGAAAACGTTTATAATTTCATAAATTTATGATATTTATAATCTTGTAAGAATCAAAATGGAAACTGATCTGATTACCATTTATGCGAAAGTTTAAAATTTTTATAATTTTTTGTAAATTTTCAGCACGATTATAAACACAAAGTGCCTAATGCTCAAAAATTCTTAATAATTATAAATTTATGTCATGCTTATGTTTGTATTCTTTTATAGTTAAATAAAATTTTCTATTGTTTTATAAATGCATTGTTCCAATTATACCAAATCCATAAAAATGTGAAAATTAAATATATTCCACAAAATATATGACACTAAAATATTTTCTTTATACATAAAATAAATATCATATATAAATACAAAAATAAACAAAAAGAAATTAGTTGGTACAAAATTTTACTTGATATGCTTCCATCTACGAGTTGAAGATAGAATCTATTCCTATGATCCAATTTCACTATTGTTGTTTCCCTAACAATAGAAAAAAGAACTAAAAAGCGTTACATCTTTTACAAAATTTTAATCATAGAATTTCAATTTTTGAAACAAATTTCTACATTTAATTATTCATAACATATTTATTACAATTTTACATTTATTATTTATAAGTTATTTATAAGTTAAAAATTAAATAATTAACCCCAACTAGTTCATTTTTCTTAAAAAAAAAGTATGCTTGATGACGAAAATTTGCAAATTATAATCATTGAGATGGCCTATTCCGTATATTTTGCAATAGTTGACAAACGTGACGAAAATCATGACAAAAGTGAGACAAATGTTTATAACGTGTAGTGAAAGAAGGTTAAAAGTTGTATATATTTTTTTTGGTTAATTACTCATTGTTACGGGTTACTAACAAGTCGAATTACGTAAAATGGACTTTTTTGTACTAAATGGTTGGGCATTGAGTCTGGGCGTGTTTGATGAGGAAATGGGTTCATCATGCTACACGTGCAAACAAGAGCATCTTCGCAAATCTTGTTTTGCAATTTCGTAACAATTTACCCAAAAACTATTAAATGACATTAGCACTTCCTCACATAAAATATTTTTTGACCTACAAATTTTTTTTATTTTACTTGGTGATTAACTACTTGATGAATTGCAAAAAAAAAGACAAACAAAGATAAATAATATTATGCAAAGTTTTTGATTTCATTTGATTCAAATAACATCCAAAACTTATTTGACTTATATTACTATTTGTATTTTTTTCGTTATTTTTTGGTAAGCTTTTAAGATTGATTAAAAACGGAATAGAGTCTATGGGGCTCTACGTGCCCAACTCTGTTTCTCACCTTTAATATTCCCAACACACATATTTCTTATTATAGCTTATTCCTCTCCCTAGAATTAATATTTTACTCTCCCCGTCTCTTCTTTAATCATTTTGAGAGCTTTTGAACATTACCGCCATAAACAGATATCATCCCGATATGATTATTGGCTAGAGAAAATAATTCTTTCACCATGACTCTTGGGGGGGTTTTACGACTTATAAAACCGTCTGTTCTTTCAAATATGTCACTAAACATATCAGAAGTTAAAAAATAACCGCTGAATAGTAAAAATGAAACTTTTGAGTTGGGCAACCCCTCCACCCTTTTTCTCCTGCTTTTATGGGCATTGCACAAATATAAGCAGTCGTATTACGCAGTTGTCATTGTCAAGCTTTAATGTACAATGTTGGGCAACGAACCGGCCCATTCTCAAAAATCACCATTTTTTTGGTTTCATACTCAATATGCGCCAAAACAATATTGATTATACCGAATATGCGCCACCCAAAAAGGTGAAATTCTAACCAAAATACTTTAAATAACCTAAAATGAAAGGACAGATAACAGAAATAAAGTCAAATAAACCTAAAAATTATAACAATGAACTTTAACTAACAGTAAGTCTAGAAACCTAAAATATTATATAAAATATTTAGAGCATTTTTAGAGTGGCGCTTTTGGATGTATCAGTAGCTCTTATTGGATGTTTTGGAATTTTTTGAAAAAATAAACAAAATTCTAAATGTAGACTACAAACATTTATTATTATTGTTATTGTTTTTATTTTTATTTTTATTAGTATTATTATTTTAGCAATAAATATGGATAATAAAAAATAAGATAATAAGATTGATAAAAAATTCATGTATGATAATTTGTTTGTTTAAAGAGGAAGGAACAAAAAAAATTTTTTTTTGCCAAGGATAAGTGGTTTTGTTGGTTTATAATTTATTTGGTTAGATCTTCATTTGGATTACATTATGATAGGGTATGACTCAACCAATTGAAAATTTTAAGATGAGTAACATATAATAAGAATAATAATTTTCCGCGGTTGTTCATTATAAATCCAATCTGTCCATATGATCCATATTCCGAGATTCTATTTGTGAAATTGGAAAAAGTTGGGTATTCTTTATGAGTTTTCATTTGGAATTCCCGGGGAAAAGTCTCAGACGTTTTCTGTCAAAAGAAACGATATGAAGTTGGGATAGAAAGATGTAGTTGGATATAAGTTCCATATTAATAAATTGATAGAGATTTCCCATATATTTCATCAGTCTGTGGGTCTTGATGGGTTTTGAGATCGTTTGACTGAATAAATCATGAAGCAAAAGAGATGATCTCTATACATGGCACCTACACAACACATTACGTTTTTGAGTACTCAATGCTTTATCACAAGAAAATTATTAAGACCATCATACCATCATACTTATAGAAATTTATTTATATTTTCCTCACATTCAACCTAACTTCTACTCTATTTCTACTCAAATATACTCAAATTTACTCAAAATTAATTCAAAATTTTGTAAAAATAAACAAAAAAAAAATTTTTTTTTTTTTAATTGGAGTGTTTAGTCTTAGTCCACTCTTTGAGACTTGTGCGGTCAATTATGCCCATCTCTGCCTCCTTACCATTACAAACCGCAAACCTGTAAAGGGTTATAATAGAACCGTATGTTTTGATAAATAATTTTAAAATTTACATACTTTATGACTCAAAATGAATTTTAAATGAGTTACACAATAACAACAAGAAAAAAAAATTATCAACATGAAATCAAGATGGTTTACTTCAATCAGTTATGGATACATAAGTCATCGTGACTGCATGGTCTAAATTAAGTAATAATCCACTGATTACTGATAACTTTTGAACTTTTAAGTGTCACTTTCTGTTTTAAGTTAATTGTAATTGTACTGTGTTGGAGTTGTTTTAATGAATGACTTAACAAGACAGTAATTCTCTAAAAGGGTAGTACAACTGTTCATCTTCAAGGTCTAAAAAATTACCAATGCCATCAAAAATTTTGCAACAATTGCCCTTCACACGTTTCGGTTTTGTGAAATTTAGTTAAAAAATTTAGAGATTCTTCAGGTCAGGATCAACTTTGTATCACTCAATCATACACGAATTAGGTAATTTACAAAGTACACGATGATACAACAAAGTCACGATACTTTCTACTCAACTAATATGACAATACCTCATAAAATTAGTGTACACTAACTATGAAGCGATGATTGAAAATAATCAAGGATTTCATATTGTTACAACCAATTAAAAAAATTGAGTAAATAGGTTTCCAATGTTTATTTATTTATTTTCGAACTTGATATACTAAAAAACTTATTATTATTTTTATTTTTTAATTATATATAATAGATACACATATATTTTGAAATTATAACAAGATTAGAATGAGTGAAACTACATTGTTGTTTCCATTTTGTTTTTCTTTGTATTTTAATTCCCTGTCAATAATATGATCTCTATCAAACTTCTTTTTTTTTTCTCTCTGCCAATCACAAGTCGTAAATCATTTCCTCCAATTTCCCGCAAAATTTTCAATTTTAATTAGACGTTACCGCACCCATTCACCACAAAGAATACAAGTTAAACAAACTAACTACTACTAACCCAATCATTTTATTATTATTAAAAGAGATGGGAAAATGAAATTATTTATACAGTGTAAACCAACCTACACGTGCATAGTATGAAAGAGATCAAGTGTACAACTTTTACTTTTTTTTTTTTTTTTTTTTCATATTCTGTTATAAACGTATGTAATATGGATTGGTGTATATAACTTTTGCTAAAAAGTTGATTCACAAGACGATTACCTTGTCTACACAAACAAAAATGCATTAGGTTTATGTTCAGTGCAGAAACAAGATGAGCTTTTTGGTACTATTGTTATGTAATTAACATTAACACTCTTTTAGTATGTCTGTATGTCTCACTTGGATATATTTCATAATTTTATAATACAAGAGTGAACTAACCGGATCTTAAAGATTCACACGTTAAAGAAGGAAGAAATGAAGTGAGGAGGATTATAATAAAAAAAATTTTTTTTTTTTACATCTGTAAAAATTTTCATTTACAAAAAGTAACTTTCATATTTTCCCTCCCCTTTAGTTTCAAGTGAGTATAAGGCTTCATTTTTTAAAGGTTTGGGATTTTTCTGTCATTCTGTCACTTGCATTGTTTCCAAGAAGACGCTCAACTTAATTCGGGTACATTGGAAAATTAATTAATTTAGTGACAGGTAAGACAAATTTTAATTAATAAATTATTATATTTAAGTTACGAAGAATTTAAAAAACTTAGAATAAGGTTCTATCTGGATAATTGTAAAATTGAAATTATTATATATTATTTTATGTTTTATTAGTTGTGATTTGATAAATTTGATCATGTATATATTGAGTTTGTAAATATTTAGGTTTGTATAGGATATGGTCAAACGCATGTGCATGCCTAATTGAGTAAATTGGATAGGTTTAGTAAGTGTTGTTTAAGATTTTTTCATTTTATAAATAAAATTATTTAGAACCAAATTTGAAAATTTGATGTGATATAGCTATAAAGCCTTTGTAATGATTTAAGAAGCAAATTTTACTGTAGGAAGCAAAGAAAATTGTGATATTTTTTGAAACATTAAAAAAATTTTTTAATTTTTTGTATAAAATTTTTGATTTTTTTAGATAAAAAAATTTTTTTTTTGATTTTCATAGATGGCGGCCATAATTGTCCTATTGGTCCTATTAGGACATA
Source organism: Holacanthella duospinosa (assembly GCA_002738285.1). Lineage (NCBI taxonomy): Eukaryota > Metazoa > Arthropoda > Collembola > Poduromorpha > Neanuridae > Holacanthella > Holacanthella duospinosa. The sequence continues at coordinate 370,549 of NIPM01000156.1, read as the reverse complement.
CTTATGGAATTACTACATCTGGTGTAAATCCTGGTCCATGGAAATTTGATAAAGCAACTCTAGCCTATACCTACCATACAGTTCAAAATGGCGGGAATCAAAATTTGAATTCAAAATTTGTTCCAATTGAAACGAATCCATATATTCATACAGTTCGCTCACCAATCACATACAATGCTTTCAAATCAATTCCTAATAATGGAATTCCACCTGTTGTATACATAGCACCAAAACCAGCGACTTCATATGCCGTCCATTCAGGTCCATCAGCCGTCCATTCAGGTCCATCAGCCGTCCATTTAGCTCAATCAACCATCCATTCAGCTCCCCCAGCTGTCCATACAGCTCCATCAGGTCTAACTTATAGTACACCCAAAGCACATACACCAACTCGTAGTTATGATCAACATAAACTATATGAAGTTGCAGAAAAATCTTCTTCTCAGATCCATGGACCAACCAGTGAAACATATGGGCTTTCAACAAAAGAACCAAAGTATGCATCATCAAAAGCACCAATTGGAACAACAGGAAAATCAAAATCTACCGATAATTATGGAATTTCATCAAAATCGAGCAATTCATATAGTACTAGTAGTAGTAGTAGTGTTCCTGTTTCAACTTCATATGGTCCACCTGCACCTACACCTTCATATGGTCCACCTAAACCATCCTATGGTCCACCTCAACCATCCTATGGTCCACCTCATCCATCTTATGGTCCTCCACCTACACCATCTAGTGAAATAAAATTTATAATTTATAAACCACAAAATGAAGAAATTATCAAAAATACACTCATCGAACATTCCCAACAGACGGGTGAAAAAATTTCCTTCATACATGGACCAAATCTTGAAATCAATCATAATCAAAAATTATACCTCCCACCACCAAAAAAATCTGTAATTTATATTCTTTTGAAAGAACCTGAGATTCATACGAAAGTACAAGTGATGGAAAGTGGACCACCAGAGGCATCAAAACCAGAAGTTTTTATTATTTATGAAACAAGAGATGGCGTCATACGTAAACACTATGATTTAACAGATGAAGAGAGTCGGCGCGTTGTCACTGCACTTGGTGACAAGATGAGATTGGTCAAAAGAGATTCGGAAGAGGAAGATGAGAAAAAGGTTGGAAAAGAGGTCAACAATGTTACAACAATGAGTAGTTCATCGACAAGTCGTCCCAATACATCAACATCTCTCAAATCAACTAAAAAGAAAAATTAATTATTATTCATTGTTAGTTAATAATTATTATGAGAAAACCTGTGTAAGTGGATTTAAGTAAATGAATGTTTGGTTAGAATGGTAATTTATATATTATTAAGAAAAGATTCCTATAACATGAGTTTTTTAATGAATAATAAATAAATAAATGTTGAAGAATAATAATATGTGTAAAAAACAATAATTAAATTGTGTTCAATTTTTAAGCTAACATTTTTACAAACTTTAAAACACGATTTTACTGTTTATTTTTGAATAATTGTAAAATAAGTTTAAAAAAAATTTTTTTTTTTACTATTTGTTTAAATTGTTTTAAAATTTAATTTAAAGTAAACAAAAAGTTTTGAATTCGAATTTTCAACATTCAATCAAGCTTTTATTTTTGTATAAGTATAAATATAAATTAAAAATGATCCTTAAAAACGAAAAAAAATTTTTTTTTTTCAAAATTCTATTTATTTAACTTGGCGAAAGCGTATCATATTACTCGTTGTAAATTTTTGTCTCGCAAAATTGAAAATATTAGCATTTCGTGAATTGANATTTTTTTTTTTCAAAATTCTATTTATTTAACTTAGCGAAAGCGTATCATATTACTCGTTGTAAATTTTTGTCTCGCAAAATTGAAAATATTAGCATTTCGTGAATTGACTTGACACTAACAAAATTTTTTTTTACTAATAGTGGGCGAAGTGATAATTTGTGTGATAATTTGACGTTGATGTCAGAAATGGACAAATGGCAGTTGAAAAGAAAACGTGTGGAAATAATTTCATTTTTAGCAAACAATATTTGAGGGAATGAAAAAATACACAGTTAACATTATGTTAGAAAGTTTACAATTTCAAATAACGCGGGGATATTTTTATTTTCGTACATTATGTTTGCACAAGTAAGGTGGTTGACCTCCAATAACTTAAAAATTCATTGTCATGCAGTAAATTCTCAGAATTTTGTAATTTATTGTATGTAAAACTGAATTTGCAAAAAATAATTAACACGATCCAATAAATTTTATATAGATGGCGCCTCCGTTTAAATTGATGATTGAAAGATATTCAACAGCCAAAATTTATAACTTGGTATTTATATTGAGTATGTTATATATTATAAAAAGAAAGTGATCGCAAAAAAATTGCAAATTGATCTATTTTTTTGCCAATAAATTCATGTGTATAATTTTCAATTCATTAGAGTAGAAAAACGTGATCGATTTCCGGTATATTAGTTGAAGTGAGTTACGTGAGCAGAAGCTTTTAGTTCTTAAATTAATAAAAATTGAACTGACTTGCAAAAAATTTGCATGTAAATATTTTACTTCTCCATATAAAAACACAACAAAAAAATTTCTACATTTGGCTCATGTAATATGCAATTTAAGTAAATCTTAAAGGAATACTAAATTAATCAGCTTAAATTTTTTTTAAACTCTCATCATCATGAAATTTATGTGTTGAGTGAGAAAGTTTAGAAATCTTTGAAGCTTTATTATATAATACCAAAAAATGAAATTTTCAAAATTGTGAATGGCATATTTATAAAATATTTTTATTTTTTATTTTATAGTTCTATTACCTAAAAGTTGGGAATTTCATTCAATGAAATTTACACTTAATCCATAAGGCTTTAAATTTGAAGATTTGCATAATAAGTTAAAAATGCCAAAAAAAAAAAAAAAAAAAAAAAAAAAGTCGCAAAACCAGTTGCTAATCATAATCTTATTATTATTTACAAAATAAACGCATTTGCACTTATAAAATATTCACTTTAGAATACACAATAATAAGATTAACACGATGCCCCAAATTACTTCCATGTAGTAACTACTGTAAACTCTCAAGTAAAAAAAAAATTTCTGGCTCATATTTTCTACAAATTATGTGGAAATTTACAGGAATTACTTAAAATTTTTTTTTTATATTGTTGAATCTTGTCAATAATATAGTAGATCACTAATTGATACTTCTTTCCTTCAAGAATTAAGTTGAAATGTGTGTCACACGGAGGCGTCATGTAGAAAAAAGCACACGTCCATCAACTCATGTTAAGCGTCCTTGACAACAGTATAAAAAAATATTGACACATGCATAATTTGTTATGTTAATTGAGATAATTAAGACTCATAGTCTATGTTTCACTATTTAAATTTTTTCAAGCTAAATTTGAAGTCAATGAGGCACAGACGAGGCAAAACAATTTAGCACGCTTACAATAACAGTGTCTATATTCACGTGTTTTTTGTAAAAAAAAAATAATAATAAATCCGGTTGTTATTGCTAACCATCTTTGTAACATGTAACGTGCAAAAATTGTCAAACTTTTGACAAAAAGTATTTTTGTCCAGCTGTGCAAATTTTAAAACAAAAGAAAAAAAATTTTTTTTTTGGTTGCCCATCTCTGCTAACTATTCAAACAAAAACAAACAAATAATTCCCTTTCTTACCCAACTCTGCTATTTCTAATTAATTATTTAAAAAAATCTTTTCAGCACATCGCTTCGAAATATTCGAACAAAAAAACGTTTTTTTAGATTTTTACCCATTTCTTGGAAATTCCAAAAAGTGGGTAAAAATCTAAAAAAAAAATATTTTCGAATTATTCCAACTTGGAATAATTCAAAAAGAAAAAATTGTTTTTGCCCATCTCTGGAAAAAATTTCGAATTTTTTTTTTTACTCATTTCTACGAAAATAGTCATTGGTCATCTTATTACTACGTTGTTGTTGCGTCCGTAGGTCAATGCCATATTGTGATACGATGTGTAATTTGCTCACTTTGTCATCACTTCTATGACTAAATGGTAATGTTGTTAAGTTATAATGTTTACCTGTTGCTTTTATAACCTTGTTACAAGTAAAATGAATAAAAAAAAACATTTTTTTTAGAAGGACTTCCCCATGTGCCATCTTCTTACTTTACCAGATCATGATACCTCGTATATTTTGTAATATTTTATAATACTCACCGATGAGGTCATTTCACCACCTCACTAAAAGACTCCAAGTTCCGTTATAATTATATGCTTACACAAACCAAAAGTGATCGTCGTTGTATACCTTATTAAGGTACATAATTTATTCTTAATAAGTTTTTATTTTTTTCTTGGCTCTGACCTATTTTCTGACATTTCTAATTCAAGTTGGAGATTCCGGACTTTTGAAAACTAATGAAATTTCGTTTTTTTTTTACTCGTAACCAATGAGAAGGTGACAAATGGGCGGGGTAGTTAAATGGTCATAGTAATGAGAAATTGTGTTGTAAACTTATTAAAAATCAACTTTATAATTTAGTTCTACTGTTGAAATATCTGACGTCTACAACAGAGGCATTGACATAACCTTTTAGGACGTACAAAGGCGAATACTCATAAACAAGGCCGACCAAAAAATTCGATTTTTTTTGGTCAGAAAATGCGATTAAAATCGTAAAAAATGCGATTTAGTGCGATTCATTTTCTACAGAAAATAGCATTAAAGTTTAATGGTAATACACATTTAATGCTGAAACAAGTAATTTAGAAGCTAGAAAATGATATTATTGCACGATTTACTCATATTCCATTGATTAACTATTGGTTAAATGACCAAGTAGTTCCAACTTCAAACTGAAGTATCCCGATGAGGGACCAATCTGGCGCCTTAGGGCTGATTTTCAGCGCCATGTATTCCTATGCCAATTAAACAGTAACTAAAATTAATTCCCGGAATTTCCCGAATTAAAATAAAATCGATTATTATATTTTCCCTAACTGCCGATTTCAATTAACCGACCGGGCATTTAAGGATTGACAAGATATTCTAATCCAATTGAAATACTAATTCATATTCAATTTCGGTTTCACTCTTATCTGTGGGTGTCTCAACTTTAAATATATATAATATATATATAATATATATATAATATATATATAATATATATAAATCCAAAATTTTTCGTCGATGAAGCTGATTCTATTAATATACAGATCCGCCAATGTTCCTGATAATTATAAATTGTTTTGATTTTGTCAAATAAAATGCGTATTTACAATTCGTTCTACAGTTTGCAAGCTAAAGTCAAAATGAAAACAATGTCCTCAATTTCCATTGTGCTTATGAACATAGCCAATAAGTTCATTATGCCTTAACCTTGCGCTGGAGGACAGTTAGCTGTTTGGTTTTGCTCTACCGAGAAGTTAATTAGTTTACAATGTTAAAGTTTGGCTAAAGCTCAAAGTGAGCACCTAATTTCAGATCAACAAGCTATTTAAAAAATATCTACCAATTTTCAACTCCAGAATGCGGAAATTGTACTTGAATTATGTGCGCTAGTTGTACACCATATATGTTCCACTATACTGCCAATTGCATCATGCGCAATTGATTTGACATCAATTTAACTTTATTTCTAATTTCTAATCTAATTTTACTCAATTTCACTGAAGTATTTTAAATTTTGTAATTAGCAATTACTAAAAATGCGATTTAATGCGATTCAATGCGATTTAATGCGACGATCCTGGAAAATGCGTTTTAATGCGATTAATGCGATACATATTTACATCATTCGATTGCATTTTTTATAATTCGTGGAGAAACCAGTTATCAATAGGCCAATCAAGGATTATTTGTAAAATGCGATTTAGTGCAAAAAGTGCATTTGGTCGGCCTTGCTCATAAATGATTCCACTTTTTTTTTCTTCATCAAAATGAGTAAAGTTTTAGTAAGAAAAAAAAATAATAATGACGAAAAAATGGCCTTTCGTCAAGGCATCATCCTACTAATTTTTAGTATAATTCCAAACTAACCAAATCTGTATAAGTGGTTGACAAAAGATCACATGATGAACACTATAAATCAATTAAGCAACTTTTTTAAACTTCCTGGCTACTCGTCATGATCATTAACATTTAATAATTATTATTATTATTTTATAGTTTATTTTATACTACTAAAATACAAAAGTATTAATAATTATAACAATTTTTTTGTTAATTTATTTGAATTAAAACAGAAATATTGGCATCAAAATAAACGAAAACACTGATATCAAATATTGACCAATTTTTTTAAATTTGATCCATTGTGCAACAACATAGATGGGCATTTTTGAATAATTTAAAAAAAAAGATACTTTTACTTTTCAACAATTAAAAGTACCCGAAAATTTAAGGCAAAAAAAACTCATAATACAAGACTTCCGGTATATTACGTAATGTAACCTGTTTAAAGTAAAATTAGGACATTTACAATAATTTTTTTATTTTTTATTTTTTATTTTATCAAAATTTATACATATATATATAGTTTTTTTTAATTGAACTCGTGTAATGAATAAATAAATAGCCCAGATCCGTGAAATTTATAACTTTGTAGGTCGTTGGATCAATGACAACGAGTTTTCAAACTCCAGTCAAGTTACACATTTTGACTGTAAATTTGCAAATAATGCATAGTTTCCAATTACAACAGTTAAATACAAAGTTGAACATATTTTTTCATGAGTGATTTGAACAGCTTTGTTGGTGGGTGAACCGGTTTAGAATGAAAGGGAATTAATTCATAGTTGGACTTTAATAATTAAATAAGAATTTGGAAAAATTATAGTAAAAAAAAAAGTTAAACTTTTTTTCACACAAATATGAAATCAATTTTGAGTATTTAATTAAATATGCTATATTTTTTGTGTCATATATACACCTACTCTTCCGTAAAAATATATTATTTCAAAAAAGTATGAAATGACATAAAAAATTGTTGTATAAACTTAATATTAGAGTAGGTTTGTATAAAATTATCCAACAACCAATAATTAGATTCACCTCTTCCGTAGACCAATGGTTCGTGTAAAAAGAAAAAATAACGTGCAGAGAAACAAAGGGGGTTAATGGAGATGTTCGTATGGTGCAGAGAGTGTTTCTGATTGGTTGTACTAGAGTTGTCTTACCTTTTAATTGTAATGGTGTTAAAATATAACAATTGAGAAGAGGAGTGAATATAAAAGGATCTAGAGTCCTTCCGTTCTAAATTCATTTCTTAATCAATCTTCCAACACCAAGGAACACGGACCAAAAAATTCAACCAAGGATGAAGACTTTTTTGGTAAGTGTCCATCTCTGGTACTCAAAATTTCATAAAACTCCCTTTCAGTTCAATTGACCAACAGTGAATAATTTTTTTCTAATTTTTTAAAGTCGAAATGTGAAACATAAAATTTAAACAAGAACTTACTATTTTTTGATTCAAATTTCAAATTGGCGCTAAATTTGAAATTTGAAATTTGAAATTTGCCAGAAAAATTTGAAATTTGAAATTTTAAAAATTAGCGCAAAATTTAAAAAAGTGAATCCTATTGTTATTTTTATTATTTTATTGAAAAATTTTCTGGATAATTGTAATTTTTGATATTACTAATTAGTTTTGTATTTTTAAACCATCTTATAAAATCGTATCTTACAAAGTTATTTTTCTACCTCATTAAACAACAAAACACAACAAAACACAACTCAATTTTGGTAAATATGGATTCTTAAAAAAATGGCGCTAATTTTGAATTTTTTTTTGTTTGAATAGACTGTAGGTCTTTTGATGACTGTTGCACGACTGGGAGAATGTCGTCCACAGTACTCATATCCTATTCCACCTCCAACAACAACTAAAAATCCATATGAAAATGAACAACAAATTGATTCACAACCTGGTGGTTCCCCCTCTGTTCAATGTAAAAGACGAGAAGTTTCACCCGGTAACTTTCAATTTAGTTGTGAAGGTGTGAATCCAAATCGTATCACTCTCTCTTCCGAACATATCTTATGGCTCCGAGGACCAGGATCTGACTCTCAACAATTAGATATTGTTGTACCTAACTACAGAGTTGAAGAACTTATTCGTGCTGCACTCAAGGCTTCTAAGGGTGGATCTACAAATGTTAATATCCTTCTCAAGAAACCTGAAACAGTCTATGACGTTCAAGCTCAAGATGGTGGAGCTATTCCAAATACAAAACCATTCGTCAACCTTCAATACGAACAAGTCAGAGAACCAGTCAGTGTCCATTATCCTGTAGAACAAGCCTACAACCCCCTCTCTGGACCAATCAGAGAGCCTTAAATTGGACTGCGTGGGAATGCTCAAGAGTAGACTTTTTATATTTTTATTTTTTTTTGAAAATAGTGTTGTCTTCTTTTAAATCCTATTTTGTCCATTCTTACGACCTCTGTTGGTGATTTTAATAAAAAAAAATGTAATTTAATAAAAATTATCATGGTTACATGGTTACAAAATCCATCATGCTTCTTACCGGCAATGTTGTCTTATTTATATCTATCTTAAAAAAAATTTTTTTTTAACTGTTCAATTTTGGTAGGATATTTTGGTTATATTTTTTTCAACAATTTGCTGATGACTCGAATTACTATTTAATTAACAAATTTAAGAATGGAAGTGGTTGAAATTGTATTAATTTTCTAAAAATCAGACTCAAAACCTATGTAATATAACTTTGTGGGGTAGATCCATAGACGAATCAATCGTCTCTAACTATCTTTATTAATCATCAATAACTTTTATTCGACCTCACAGTACTACGTTTGACTCACATTTTTTTTTGGTACTCCGACATTAAACAATGTACAGTAAAATTGTACACAAGAAACTGGTGATTGCTCAATAGATAATTTTCAAATTATTACTTAAGACCTATGGTTACTCTTTCTTCGATACGGGTTTGAATGCAATTTTTCGTGATTTTAAAGTTGACCAGACATGTCGTTTCATGTAGAAAGTAATTGCTGTCAACAGTGCAAACATCAAAGTAGCCTGGAACCAAAATATAAAAATAAGAAAATATATTTTCATTTGGTTTGTCTGTATTAACAACGCAGAGCTCGCGTGTCTCAAGTCTCAAGTGATAACTTTTAATAAAATAATAATGTTTTAATGAATTGTTTTTTCGAGCTCTTATGAACGCTTCTCAATAAATTTGAAATACGACAGTTGGAACTGGTAGATGGTGACATTCTTTAACAAAAAAATCGAAATTTTTTTAAGATAAATCATTTCATGTCCTATGTATTATTGTATAACCCTGGACCCAAACTTGTGAGGTCTTTTGGGAAAGAAGATGGACGGAGGGAGAGGAAGGTTTGACACATTTATGAAAATGGAAGAAAAATAGACATCTCCGTTGTTATGAGTCCCAGAAGTCAAGAATCCAATACCATAAATTGGGAGGAAGTGAAAGGGGAACTTCCACAATGTTGAAGATGAGGAAGAAAAGTTGAGCTAGGAACATGGGATCCCAATTCTCAATGCACCCCATTTAATCAACTTAAGAGATCTTTTCCTATCACAAGTTGATAAAATAGGAAGTAAGGAGCTTCATGAAGAGGAAGTCAATAGGATCTTTCATTCTCTACATTTTCATAGCTATTACACCTCAAAAGATAAATCTTCATGAGTATCCCTAACATGAGTACCTCTAAATCATTAGGAGAGGCGTGACCTTTGACACCTCTGTTCATTATGACTCTAAGGCGATTATTCGAATTATGAACATTACATAATATGATTTTACGCTAAGTTACCTTAATTGTCCATCTCTTCCGTGTATCGTGTTCAGGTTCTGCAGCCCATCTTAAGAAAGTGCTAATGTCCTTGGCTGTTTGACTCGCAGTTGCCTCCGTACCATCGGGATACTCCACTACCTATAAATAAAAAAATAAGAAAACTAAATAGTATTCAGAGATTAATAAAGATTCGATATGAATATATCGAATCCAAGGTTTCGTATTCATTCATAAAAACTAAATAATTCCTTGTTTTTTTTTTTAATAATTCCATGATTCTTAACTTATAACCGATTTCCTCAAACCTTGTGCTTAAGCGTATNATAGGCTCATATCGAATCCAAGGTTTCGTATTCATTCATAAAAACTAAATAATTCCTTGTTTTTTTTTTTAATAATTCCATGATTCTTAACTTATAACCGATTTCCTCAAACCTTGTGCTTAAGCGTATGTTGTTAAATAAAGACTTATTTTATGAAATTCGTAAATAAAATAATTATAAAATTAAGAGAATTATTCCTAAATTATACCTCATTGTAGAGTGCTTGGGCCATGGAGATGGCTCCACCTGGGAAGTATGGATTGTAGTACTGTCCGTCTCTGATGACGACACCTGCAGGAGGATCCATGTATCCTAGAAGCAGATGGAAGATGTAGTCCTCCCCGCCATGTCGCGCATTTGCAATAAGACTCAGGTCAGGTGGGTAGGCTCCGTTGTTTGAAAACCGAGCAGCTTCCTCGTTTTCATAAGGACTGGGAAATTTGTCACTCAATTTCCCTGGACGCATGAACATGTTACCCTCATCGTTCGGACCATCTTTCACCTAAAAGAGTCAAAGGTGTAAATGGTCATGGGTTGCAAACATTTAACAAGTCAGATGATTTGTACAAAAAAAAAAGATTATCATGATACACCTTGGTCGATAAGAGCATGGGCTCAAACGATTTTTTTTTGACTTGAGTTGTTATTTTTTCTCATGTTCTTACCATAATTTCTTCAGCTTCAGCCTTGGCTTCTGCTNCTTTGAGCCCATGCTCTTGGCTTTTTTTGACTTGAGTTGTTATTTTTTCTCATGTTCTTACCATAATTTCTTCAGCTTCAGCCTTGGCTTCTGCTTCAGTGTGAGAGACTCCTACTAAATGTCTATAGCACAAGTAGTGCATTGAGTGGCAAGCGGCGCAGACTTGTTTGTAAATTTGGTAACCACGCCGGACAGAAGCGTGGTCGAGGGAGTCAATGAATCCACTGTGGTTCCATGGCAAATGAGGAGGATGAGCCTGAAGGTCACCTGCAGCAACGGACTTTTCAAGACCTACCAGAACCACAACCCCAGTCGTTCCGATGATACCAACAGTGCTCCAGAACTTGACAAATATTTTATAAATAATTAGTACACAATATGAATTAACACTTAACTCCCTTGAAGTTTAAAGTAAACTAGGTGAATGATTTGAGTTTAATTTATCTCCAATTTTAAATTTAAAAGAAACTTGTTTGACTTGAGATTTAAAATGGAGATGGTGTAGGCGTAGGTTATTTAAATTACATTACAATCTTTGGTGTCATAAAAAGTAACTCACCAGTTTTTTAGACGTACTAACTTCATTTAGACTAAGAGTGGACAGCTGTTTCTGCAATGAAAACAAAAGAAGACATATTACATTGAATTTTAATATCATTTTCCAAAGAAACAAAACAGCAGCGACTTCCAATTCATAGTAGGCTATGATCAAGCAAGATGTACCAGCAACAACTTTCAATCGATAGAAATCTTTTGCGCAGCACATTGTGTAATAAAAAATCTAGTAACCCAAATATAATCTGATTCCGATATCGAGTATGCGAGCATTAATCAATTAATTATACATTAACATGGTACAAAAGAAATTCAGATCAGATGTTTACTTCTAATGTGATTACCTGAGCTCGACTGAATCCATTTCTTGAGACTTGAATTACATTCGATGAAAACCGACTCAGAATTCCAGCCATCGTCAATCAATTCCTCCAGGTCTATCAATTCACCGCTCCACCAAAAACTAAAGTTTAATTAATCAATTGATAAAAAAATGTGAGTGAAGAGAAAATAAAACAGACTATAAAAGATTTACGTTTGAATTTATCCCACCTTTTACTCACGTGAATTTTTCAAATTCTCATTTTATAATGACCATAACCAAACCCCTCGTTTTATGTCGGTAGAAATGGCGATAATTTTAAATGAGTTGAAGTATGGCGGTGAATGTTGAGAACAGTGACATTTACTTCTCTTTTTTGAACTTTTGACAAAATAGAACATCGGGTGTCCTAAATTTACATATAATAGGAATTTTATTTTAAATTTCTATTAATTGAATTAGATTTGAATATTTAAATCAATAATTCGTTTAATTTGAATTTTTGAAATTTTATATGAATTTGTAAAATATTTTGATTCGCTAAAAAAAATATTTTTTTGATTATGAAGGAAATAATTAATATTATTTCCCTCATCCATAACTGAAAGAGTAAGTGGTAAAATTGAATCTATCACCCGAAAAATCAGCATTGGAGTTAATTATTTTCTCAGAGTATTGAACCCTTAGTTACATCTTAGGCGTAAGTCTTAATAGCCGTAATTAAGGGTTCAAAACTCTGAGATTATCACTTATTAATTTACTAATTTATTGTTGAAGATAGGAGACATTTAAATAAATAAAATTTTAATTAATCAATCAATATTTATAAAGACTTATTATACTTTTACTTAAAATTGATAATTAATGATCATATCATAAAATGGTAACTAATTTTTCAAACTAAATGTAAGCAACTTTTCGTGATATTCTAACAAACTTATTTTTTCGTCGACTATCATTTCTAATCTTTTGGATTAAAATCTCTAAAATAAATTTTTATCAAAATAGCAGAATGAAAAGATGAAAAATTGAACCTTCAATTGAACCTATTTGTTACAATTATTAGAAAGTTATTACTTTAGAATTAGATACATAGATAAAAAAAATTGAGGTTATAAATTCTCAACTGACAATAAAAAACTGTTGACAGATATTCTTCTCAGCGATCATAANGGAAAGATGAAAAATTGAACCTTCAATTGAACCTATTTGTTACAATTATTAGAAAGTTATTACTTTAGAATTAGATACATAGATAAAAAAAAATTGAGGTTATAAATTCTCAACTGACAATAAAAAACTGTTGACAGATATTCTTCTCAGCGATCATAAAATTTTGATCAAACTATTTCATCTCCGGTTGTAAGAAATCACATTGNAAAATTTTGATCAAACTATTTCATCTCCGGTTGTAAGAAATCACATTGACAAAATGAAAAACCTTGAACAATAAATTTGTTTTAAGTGTCATAGTGTCAAATATGAAACTTTTCATTTCGTGGGTTTCAAAACCACAAAATGTGAACGAGAAGTAAAAGAACAATAGATTGGATAAGTACGAGAGCGCAAGCGGCTTTTCTGACAAAAATCATAAAATCGACAATGGCAACATTGTTGGTAAACCTTGGCAACAATGGAAGTGTGTAGAAGGGTGACGGTTGTGTGTTTTGAGTAGAGTATTTCAAAACAATAGATTTNCTTGGCAACAATGGAAGTGTGTAGAAGGGTGACGGTTGTGTGTTTTGAGTAGAGTATTTCAAAACAATAGATTTATCAGATAAAAACTCATTCTTTTGTATTTTGCAGCTGATTTGCATACAATAAGTTCAAATTCTCATTAGTNGTATTTCAAAACAATAGATTTATCAGATAAAAACTCATTCTTTTGTATTTTGCAGCTGATTTGCATACAATAAGTTCAAATTCTCATTAGTTCTTCAGAGATGATAGATCACAACGTCAACTAATTTCTGTAGTTAGTGTTAGTAATTACTCCAACATCACTTTAATAACTTTCTTGCTGGACATAACTAGGTAAAAGGTAATTTTTTTTTAAATGCTAAAATAGTAAGCAATAATGCTCTAAATGAATTGGTTAATTCTATTTCAGTACCATATTATAGCAGAGCTCTCCGTTAATTCCATATACAGGCAGCTGGAAGCGCACATGTCGAAAACCCACAAAGGAAAGTGACTTGGGCCATGTCAGACTCAGGAGGAAAGTCAGAACGTATCAAACAAATCAAGGAAGCTCTTCGTAAGAAGCATGAAGTGGAGACAGAGCTCCGACTTAAAGCACATGAAGATCCGGAACCATTCAATCGATTTAGCAAGTATCGTCGATCCTCAGGTTCGGAGAAACATGTTTCACGTAAGTAATTCATAAGTCAGTATTCAGTAGGTCAATCAAATGCCAATAAAGAATTTTACTTTACTTTTATTGTATTGTAACAGGAATGATGAAACGAGTGGAGGCTGTAATTCCAAAAGATCAAGGGATTGAAGACTGTGGTTCATTTATTGTTACTGAGAAGAAACCTTGTAATTACGAATATGAGTCAAGCAGAGTGTCATGTCTTGTGAGTTGTCAATTCCAATGTCGTCAGTATTGCATAACATAACTTATGAAATAATTTTCAATATTTTTTTTTTGTATAGGAGAGAAGGCCAAGCAAAGTTCAGGATCTCACTTCCTCTTTCGAAGGTGAGTTACAAAGGATAATAATGTATAAACTTTATGAGGATTAATCTGACTTTTGTTGTAGATTCCATTGACAACGTCCATGACCGGAAGCCTTCCATTACAAAGAAAGTTGTTCATAAAAAACCAAATATTCCGCTAATACTGAAACAAGGAGGAGAAGACTTGACTGATGAGAAGAACAATGGGAGTGTTCGAAAAAAGAAACCATCTATTTTGAAAAAGAAGGATGAGAATCATTCATCTGGAGGTGCGAGTGTATCCTTTGACCTGGAGTTGACCCCCATGACACGGACCAAAAGCACAGAAAGCAATCTCAGCTGTGATACAGAGACTGGTTACTGGTCAGGAGGAGAAAATATGGCCGGTGGGATACTCAAATCTCGACTCAGAGACTTACAACAAACAGTTGACAATGGTGAGGAGGATAATACGTTGTATTTTTTTAAACTTTTATAACTTTGTTCAAATTAATTATTTTTGGGGTTGTTTAGGTGACCAAAAATCGATACTAAAAGACCGCCGATTGTCACTGGGTAGCAACTCCTCAAGTGGGGAGGGTTCTTTACAAGGGATCCTGAAGCGAAAATTATCCTACGACAGTTCTTACCTTTTGGACAAAGGTAGCTCTCACTCAATTAATTTTCTTGTCCGGAGTACAGAGTTCGAGTGCCTCAGTCCAGAACCCAAACCTATTCTTAAGAAAAAGTCTAGTTCAGAGGATTTGGAAGAGATGGACTCAACACAACCTAAACCCATCCTCAAGAAGAAAAGAAATCCTCGAGGGGACCAATCACGCTCATCCAGTTCAGATGGATTGGACGAAGGACCAATCAGACCAATTCTCAAGAAATCTCTTCGAATGGATGAGAAATGGGAAATAGAAGGAAATTTGTACAAAGGTCGAAGTATTCTCAAACGATTGGGAGACAAGGGATCTCGGAACTACTGCTCTTTTGAAGACTCTATTGCCTTTGACCCAGACGACAGGTGAAACATTGTTTTAAATAATTTGCACCAAAAATGGACCAATGGGAAAATAGGTGAATGTNTTTAAATAATTTGCACCAAAAATGGACCAATGGGAAAATAGGTGAATGTATTGGACTGAATCGAATTTTTTCTATTGCCTCATTTAAGTCTTGACTTTTTCTTGTTCGTAGGCAAAAAAAAACCTGGCTCCTGTGTTACATTTTTTATTTTCGTTTCAATCTGACTGGACTAATTTTTTAACATCACAAATTCGGTGCTTATTTATTTATTTTTAATTTAATTTTGAAAAAAAAATTTTATGGGNAAATTTTTTAACATCACAAATTCGGTGCTTATTTATTTATTTTTAATTTAATTTTGAAAAAAAAATTTTATGGGATTTGGAAATTTGAAAATCAAACAAAATTATTAAATCAACTAATTCATACAAGTGCTTTCTAAAAATTTATTTTATTTTTATTCATTATTATTTCCAATTTTTTTCAGGATTCTTGATGTCATTTTCAAAAATTTCAATTATTGCTATTTGACAATTTTATTAGATCACGAATCAAAAAAATTTTATTCACACAGGATGAAAATTTTTTATTCGTGAGAATTTCCGGTTTGTTACCTAATTGGTTATGCATGCACTCGTGCTCGTTGGTCCTTTTTGGAGGCAGGAAAAAATAAGCAAGTATTGTTAATTTTTACAAAACTTGTCTCATATCTCAATTTTTATGTTACTTTGCGGTTGAGGCATGAGAGGAATTAAATTATGTCAGAGTATGGTTATGATTATGAATTTAAAGAGTTTTGAGCCATCATATAATCCCCTTGTAAGTTGTATTATTGTTTTGTAATTTTGCGAATTAGTGCGAATACGCACTAACAAAAGAATAATACAGACAAAAACGGAAACTCTGAGCAGAACTTTGTCGTTGTCCGTAATAAATTACTATGTAGGAGTTTGAGTTGATTATGCAAGGTTTCAATGTTTTTGTGAATTCTCACATCCCATCTCCCTAGTTGAAGTATCTCTGCATTTTAGTGAACCGACAGTTGTCATTTGACGTATACTTACTCATCTGTCTCTTTGGATCCAACCCAAAAATATACCAAATGATCCTAACGAATCTAATTTTGGACCTCTTTCAGTCTACTTCACTTTACAATCTTTGAATTCGACTGCCTTCAAGAGTTTTTTTTTTCAATTTGGTAAAGTCCAAATAGACAGTTTTTTTTTTATAAAGTAAAGGCATAAGTTTCTGTGAATAATGTGATTGGTTCATTTAAATTTTAGCACAGCTTAACTTTGTTAGAAGAGTTATTATTAGTTTTGTTTCTACTGTCGAAAAATATGTTCATTAAACACTTTTTTTTTATAATAGAGTTTGAGTTTTCTGTGATTTTTCGCTGCATTTCTGATCACTCCTAAGCATTTTAAGATATATTAAAATTGTTATATTATTTTCTTTTTGTTTACAGGAGTGAATACTCAGGAATGAGACACGGTTCTTTGCCGAATGCTGATTACGCCAGTAGCGACTTAGTCGGACTAAAGTCAAAAATGAATCGAAACGTCGTAACTCGAAGTGAGAGTGAGGAAGATCTCATTATGAGTCTCTCCGTTGCCGAAAAACGATCTATTTTTCTTCAAATGGAGCGAGAAAAAAATGGAAGCGCACGACGTGACAAGCGCAATGCAACACAACCCGTAACCCTTGATGAGATTGAGAAAGCCTCACTATTGGTTCACAATCAAATCTCTTCAATTCCTATCGACCAATTGAAGAGCTCTATTATGAAGGATGAGAGGAAGGAACTACTTGGATCTATGCTGGGTGAGTTGAGTGAACGGAACATAGTGAGTGAAGCGCAGGCGCTGGAGACTAAACCAGGACAAATGTCCAGAAGTCTTTCACTGGGCGGAGCATCATCACCTCCAATAAAAGTACCACAATTTTCCTCGTCACCACCTCCACCACCTCCAGGTAATGTAAAACTATAAAATTTTAAAAATGAATGCAATTTGAAGGAAATGTGTTGAATTTTTTTTTTTACAAAATGTATCAAAATTAACATACGATTTTTTGAAAAAAGAGACAAAGCAGTAATTACTGAAGAAAAATCATAAAAATTTAGGAGTTTTAGGCTTTCAAATCGAACGATTGGAATCAATATGAAAATTTTGTTGAATATTTAATTTATTCCAAAATTTTTATAACATGTGCTTCTGCATGAACTCAATAATTTTGTCTGCCTTTCTCGTTTCTCAATATTTTTTGCCATTTTTATTTATTTTGCATCTTGTCCTGATTTTTAAATTTCTATTCTGTTTTATGCTTTGATAATGTGACCTTTAGAAGAAAAGGAAGCCTTGACCTTACCAAATGAGAAATTGGACATTGAAATTGAGGATCCATCAAAACTGAGCCTGCGCGAACGAGTACGGATGTTTAATTCTCTGTCACTAACACCACCACCATCCTATGTACGTCTTGTCAAACGGTCTGTGACCTCGAAGAGATTTCAAACTCAACCTGTGACCACTCTCGAACATCGCCGAATTCAAGACTGTAATTTTTTGTTCTATTTCAGTGTACTGTATCGCTTAATTTGCACCTTAATTCGTAGCAGATTGGAATTCCCACGGTTTTGTTATTACTGTGAGTGGCACGTGAGAACAAAAATTGCAAACAGAGGATATTTTGAAATAATTAATGGCCTTAAAACTGTTTCGTTTTTTTTTTTTTACTAATTTTCAATTTCTGCTGCTTTTTTTCTAATAGACAGAAAAGCTTTTTTTTTTAATTATTCATTTTGTAATAAGACGGTTGATATTGGCAAAAGAGACCTTAGTTTTTAGCGAAATTTTTTTTTTTTTTTTTTTTGGTAAATTTTAAAATTTATTCGTTGTGAAAATTTTAATTAGAGAATGTGATGAAAAAAGAGCATGAGATAAAATAATGCTAAGGCGGGTGGTAGTAATTGTTGGGAAATGGTGTGCTATCGGTATTTACGAATCTCGGTCAGTGGATTTGAGAAGGAAATGTTCCCATTGTCACTTTTTCTGTTTTAGGTCTAAGTCATATTGGGAGTGAGCCAAGTGGGGGTGATTCTGAAGGATTCGAGGGGTCAGCGGACGGTGACGAAGGGGAAGTAGACTGTGGCAGAGGTAATCAGTCTATACTTATCAAGATTTATTCCGGATACATCCCAGAGTCTTAAGAATTTTAATTTTAACAGTTGATTCAGAGGCTTTGGAGGGTTCTGATATGAGAGAGAAATTGACTTTTCCCGGAACGGATTCGTCCAATGATGACGAAGAACCAGCCAAAAATCATCATCACGGACCAATGGCGTAAGAATATACGAATCATGATTTTACGTATTGATTTATTTTTGGGTGTGGGGGGGGGAGGGGGCTAATGATATTCGTATTATACACGAGATCGCTTTATACTATAAACCAGCAGGTGTTCTTATGTTTTTTTATGTACTGTTAGCCAATCAGATTCGAATAAAATTTTATTCGACTCTGATTGGCTAGAAACTTTTAATTCTCTTTGTAGAATAATAAGTTCTTTGACCCCATAATTTTTTTTTTTTTTTTTTTTTTGAAAATTTTCTTGTTGCCTGGTATAATTTGAAATTTCAACCACTAATATATGGTAATTTAAACTTACCTAAAGTTTACACAGTTAATTTTAAAATTTCAAGCGTGTGAAGAAAGAAAGAAATTTGCATGAAAAAAAAATTTTTTTTTTTAACCCATGATTATTGGCTAACAAGTTGTTACCAAATGTTAGTATAGTAACAATGAGCCTAAAAGTTTAACATTTTTTTTGTGGTGAAGGCTAATTATTGGGAATTTGAGTTGAAATTTTGATATGCGACGACGTTGTGAATAAATAAAAATCATATTTTTTAGGTGGGGTATATTAAAAAGAATACCTGTTTTTTTGTTGTTGTTTCTTCACTAGAGTTGTTGCTATGATTGATTATTAATTTTTTGGGGTAAATATTTTTTTTTTTTTTGCATATTATTAACCTCGAATAACGTAACTTAGGGGGTTTATGGGATTGGTTTTATTTGGTAGACAAATCTTCACGGAATAGTTACTGGACTGGAAGGATTTCTGTGCAAATTTGGAGATAAAATTGAATGTGAAGGTTAAGGAGTTAATTCAGTTTTTTTTTCTGTACGTGATAAACCTCTTTGTATAGTGATAAAGGAATATTTTATATTGAAAAGTGTATGCTAAATTTCTATTGCTGATGTTTTTAGCGACCTTTCATTACCAAACTCCAGGAGATTGGCAAGGACGTTTAGAATCTCTAAAGTACTTTCCATTCGACTTAATTTCATAAGAGCAGCAGGAGAGAGCATATGGCAAAATTCTACCTGTGCAAATCTCACTTTATCGCCAATATACTACAAGTTTTCAAGGTTGGCACGAACATTTTACTTTAGGTTAGTTCGTTCCAGGCGACTGATCACAAAAGTTTGCAAATTAGTTTTTTTTTTTCGGTTTGTTTTGTTATTAGAGTTTTTACTACTAGTTTTACTCTTCTGTCTTGTACAACAAGAAGGATTGCCAAATTTTCTTTTTTTTTTGTCATCATCTGAATCAGTTATAATAGTTTTGCATAAGTATCGAATACCACTTTAAAATTTTGTTTCTGTAATCAGAATCAGTGTGAATAATTCTCTATTCCGAAAAGTACAAAAATAGTGCAGTTTTTTTTTGCTACAATTGTATCTATAAAAGTCTCATGCTCTGCTAACTTTTGAAGGAATAGGGGAGGCGTTTTTTCTTCTTTTATTTTTTTTTTTGGCAAATCGAGATTCCGCATGGGGAAATTTCCTGACTTTGCAAAGTTCTTGTTAGAAAAAAAANTTTAAAATTTCAAGCGTGTGAAGAAAGAAAGAAATTTGCATGAAAAAAAAATTTTTTTTTTTAACCCATGATTAATTTGTCAAAAAGTTGTACTCATTGGCTAACAAGTTGTTACCAAATGTTAGTATAGTAACAATGAGCCTAAAAGTTTAACATTTTTTTTGTGGTGAAGGCTAATAATTGGGAATTTGAGTTGAAATTTTGATATGCGACGACGTTGTGAATAAATAAAAATCATATTTTTTAGGTGGGGTATATTAAAAAGAATACCTGTTTTTTTGTTGTTGTTTCTTCACTAGAGTTGTTGCTATGATTGATTATTAATTTTTTGGGGTAAATATTTTTTATTTTTTTTGCATATTATTAACCTCGAATAACGTAACTTAGGGGGTTTATGGGATTGGTTTTATTTGGTAGACAAATCTTCACGGAATAGTTACTGGACTGGAAGGATTTCTGTGCAAATTTGGAGATAAAATTGAATGTGAAGGTTAAGAGTTAATTCAGTTTTTTTTTTCTGTACGTGATAAACCTCTTTGTATAGTGATAAAGGGATAAGAATTTTATATTGAAAAGTGTATGCTAAATTTCTATTGCTGATGTTTTTAGCGACCTTTCATNGAGTTAATTCAGTTTTTTTTTTCTGTACGTGATAAACCTCTTTGTATAGTGATAAAGGGATAAGAATTTTATATTGAAAAGTGTATGCTAAATTTCTATTGCTGATGTTTTTAGCGACCTTTCATTACAAAACTCCAGGAGATTGGCAAGGACGTTTAGAATCTCTAAAGTACTTTCCATTCGACTTAATTTCATAAGAGCANAAAACTCCAGGAGATTGGCAAGGACGTTTAGAATCTCTAAAGTACTTTCCATTCGACTTAATTTCATAAGAGCAGCAGGAGAGAGCATATGGCAAAATTCTACCTGTGCAAATCTCACTTTATCGCCAATATACTACAAGTTTTCAAGGTTGGCACGAACATTTTACTTTAGGTTAGTTCGTTCCAGGCGACTGATCACAAAAGTTTGCAAATTAGTTTTTTTTTTCGGTTTCTTTTGTTATTAGAGTTTTTACTACTAGTTTTACTCTTCTGTCTTGTACAACAAGAAGGATTGCCAAATTTTCTTTTTTTTTNATTAGAGTTTTTACTACTAGTTTTACTCTTCTGTCTTGTACAACAAGAAGGATTGCCAAATTTTCTTTTTTTTTGTCATCATCTGAATCAGTTATAATAGTTTTGCATAAGTATCGAATACCACTTTAAAGTTTTGTTTCTGTAATCAGAATCAGTGTGAATAATTCTCTATTCCGAAAAGTACAAAAATAGTGCAGTTTTTTTTGCTACAATTGTATCTATAAAAGTCTCATGCTCTGCTAACTTTTGAAGGAATAGGGGAGGCGTTTTTTCTTCTTTTATTTTTTTTTTGGCAAATCGAGATTCCGCATGGGGAAATTTCCTGACTTTGCAAAGTTCTTGTTAGAAAAAAAAGNTTTTTTTTTTGGCAAATCGAGATTCCGCATGGGGAAATTTCCTGACTTTGCAAAGTTCTTGTTAGAAAAAAAAGGTGGACATAAGATTTGATACACTTTGTGGTCATTTGCACATGTGATTGAACGCACTTTTTTTCATCAATCAAGATTTCACGAGTTCATTATTCCCATTCGGGGTTGTTTCTTATTTCTGCTCATCAAACGTTGGAAGATTAGTAGTGTTGGTTTTTTTTTTTTTTTCCAAATTGTACATTAGAAGTGTTTTGTAGTGTTTCTATTGGGTTTGGGCGTCGTCAGTTCAATTTATATCATTGATCTATTTGGAAGGTTTGGAAGAAAATGATTTTTTAAAGGTTGGTTGAAAATTTTTACGAATAGTAATTATTGTTAGTTCTTAATGTGTTAAAAATAAAGAAATTTCGCTAATACAAAATACAAATTGAGTATAAAAACTAAAGATTTTTGTATTCTGTTGATCAGTTTCTGATTAGGTATTCCACATTTGTCGTGAACTTTATAACAAAAAGTTTAAAAAATTATAATCAAGAAAACGAGTTGGTATTTTTTTTAAATTTGGGTGGGGTTGATGTTTTCATTACCCATTTTGTTGTTCTCTGTAGATAGTCATTGATAATTGAAGATTTACAATCTCAGTCGATTGTAATGGTCAAGTGTGTGACCATTGTTGTAAAAGAACAAAGGGAAGTTACCGTTATAGCGTCAGGGTAGTTTCCTTTTCCTTATATTGCATAATGAGGAGAAACGAGTTTCTGTTTTGGCACAGATAAGTAGGGCAGTTCATTGTTGTTGCAACAATTACCAACTGTATGTATAATGTAGTAATGGCAATTGTCAGTTATGCAAATTTTCTGGTTGTATGGACACTACGATTACGTTTGATTAGATAGTAAGTGATTTTTCTTTATTGTATAAATTTTACCAATAGTTGGACGCGGTTTATTGCATAGTTTTAATTTTTTTTTTACGTTTTGTAAGGCTAAAGTAGTGAATTTTTATCAACGCTGGTTTAGTCCATAAACCCTTTTGTTGAGTTAATGATCAACCAGGCTACTTTAATCCTATTGTTACCTGTCATTGTTGAAGAAATAATTTTCATTGTTGGAAAATGAGACTCGGGTGAGGACATATTATTGTTATTTATTTATTTATAAATTCATAAAATTCTACT
This sequence comes from Holacanthella duospinosa, assembly GCA_002738285.1. Classification (NCBI taxonomy): domain Eukaryota; kingdom Metazoa; phylum Arthropoda; class Collembola; order Poduromorpha; family Neanuridae; genus Holacanthella; species Holacanthella duospinosa. The sequence goes on along the minus strand of NIPM01000156.1, from coordinate 347,608 downwards.
GTGACGAATTTGATTCAAGCGTCAATTTTACTAAACAATTTTAGGAGAAAGGATGATTGTGGTATAATATTTTGAATGGAACGAGAGTAATGAGGGTAAATTATTTACTTTGAAGTTGGTTGAAGCGCAAAGCGCAAGTTTTTAAATGAACTAAAAAGCGTATATATTCTTAAAGAGAGAGAGAGAGTGTGTATTGTGCTAACAAGGGAAAAAAAATGGATGATAAAATTCGAACAATGGGATTATAATTTTTTTTTTTTGAAGGAAATAGTGGCATTGACCTTAGTTTTTCTTGGATATTTTGGGTTTAAATTACATGATTCTTTGTGGTGGGATGATAAAAGTAAGAGTTTAAAACTGTTGAATTTGTTTCTTTTAAATCTTTTCTTTGAGATAAATTATTATAGAAAATCGAATTTGAAAAGAAGGTCTTAAGAGACATCATTTTTTACAAGTAGGATGATGATTAAATGAGGTGTTTATTATTATTTTTGTTTTCAGTTTCATCAAACGACGAGTGAAGAGTTCTAGCTACGAAATTGCTGGGATGGAAGACACTAGTATGATTGCCGAAACAAAGAGCGTGAGTATCGCTGATAAAATCGCTGCACTCAAGACGAACGGTGAAATGAGTTGGAAGAAACGTATTTGTAAACCAATCATCAAAAAAGTTTTGGTGGACGAAGTAGACAATCATCGAAATATAGAAATTTCTGCTAACAATAAGGTACGTCAAAAAAAAATATTTTTTTTTAAGTTGATGTTTGGAATTATTTTGTTAGTTTGAAAGTATGGGTTATTGACTATTTATGAATAAAATTTTAGGATTCACCTAGTGTCGTGGCAAATCGATTGAGTCTTCTTGAGAAGTCGCAGGATGGTTGGCGACAAAGGGTCTCTGAGAACGATGCCACACTCTTCACTGTCCAGTCCAAATTGGAGAAGGCAGGAAAATTAAAAGAGAGCCCTCAAGTACCCGTTGAAAAAAAGAGCAAAGGCGGATCCATTCTTACACCAATGAAGTTCATTTCTAAAAATAGTAAGAGTCTTGGAGCAGAAGCAGTGAAGGCAGCACTCAATTTGAATCTCCAAAAGAAGGTTCTCACACCACAAGTTTCTCCAACGCACAGTAAGTTACTAAAATGAAATTAATAAAATTTGTATATAAAAAAAAATGATAGGGGTGATTCTTTGATTTCGATCTTTGTTGAGGGTCTAAAATTTTTAATAATTTTATGCAATGTATTATTTTTTTTCAGAAGTAGTTCCAGCAGACGAGGTAATGGATGATCGAATCATCCGAAGTGTGGCGCCCAATGACAACGAGACATTTGAAAATTTCTTTACCTCTTCATCTTCTCTAATTGGTTTTACGGCTGGACCTGGACCAATAGGAGAAGTTTCTTTAGATGAGCTCCGAATGACTGACCGACAGTATTTGGGAATGCGTAAGAACGTGAAAGTAATTCGTACACATGATGGAGTGCGTAATCCAATCAAATCCCTTGCCTCTCGTCTTCCCGAACAATCTTATAGTGAGATAAAACCGGAAATAAGAGAACAGGAATTGAAGAAACGAATTCATGTTGAAAATCGTACGTCAAGTGAAACAAATTAACTGGGGGGAATTATTAACTCTAATAAACTCTAGTTTGCCTCTCTGCTTTTCTTCTACGTCTGTCTCTTCTGAATGTGGCGCTGTCATTTTCACAATAGTGTTTCTAAAAGTATTGCTTTGTGCCGTCATATTTCTGCTCTTTTTTAGTGTTTTTTTTAAATATAATTTATGTAACTTTAGAGTTGATTTTATATTTGGGTTCATTTAGTTTCAAAAACGAGTCATTTGTCGATTGAAGCTTTGGCGGGTCTAGTGAGTAAGGAAGATTTTACAGCGGTAAAATTGAAACGTGCACAGAGTGATGTACAGAAGGAATTTCCATATCCGATGTTGATTCGAGTCAAAGGGAAGAGATTTGTACAACTTCGTCTTGTTCCACCTCAAGTTTCAAGTCTAAGCTCAGGAGATTGTTTTATTCTCGTCACAAAAGACAAGGTAAGTCAATCTGTGATTAGAATTGATATTTGTAAAAAAAAATTTGCTTTATTTTTTATTTTTTATAGGATTAATTGATTGAATTATGATTTTCTAGATCTACCAGTTCATTGGCGAGTTTTCAAATCGTATGGAGAAGTGTAAACTAGCTGACACTGCCAATCACATTGTTCAGAAGCGTGACCTTGGTTCTTGCTTGACTTCTCTTGATGAAGTCGTGACCATTGAGGAACCATTGATAAATGATAGAAACGATGTGAAAACTTTCCTCAATGTTCTTGGCGGTGGAATTCGAACTGTTGAAGATGAGACACTCGGAGATGAGGGAGATGAAGACTATGAAGGCGGAGTTATTCGAACAAACCGTGTTTTTGAAGTAGACTCTGGAAAAGATGCGTTAATACCACTTTTAAACGAGGGAGGATGGGGCACACAGCCCAAGTATGCCATGTTGAGAGAGGACAGAGTAAATATTTTGGTGTCATTTTATAAGCAAACAAATTTTGGAGTATTTTTTCTTTTTGGAATTCCTAGGTCTTGGTTTTCGACTTTGGATCTGAGATGTACGTCTGGTCAGGTTGCCGTGCAGATTCAAATTTAAAACGAACTGGAAACCGTCTGGCTCGTGAGATGTTCGAAGACTCATACAATTTCTCAGAAGTAGGACACGAATTTAGTCCTCTGGGTTCAGTAGTTTCTGGTGACAAGCGTCCGATTTGGTGTTGGTTGAAGAAAATTACTCATCATATGGAACCTATCCTGTTTGTGGAAAAATTTTTCGATTGGCCAGATGAAAGTGGAAAATTAATTCGAGTTAAAAATACTGGTGATGGGAGCGGAAAAGATGCTGGATTCAATTTTAGTCCTTGTGATGTCGATGAAATGTTACTTGCAGTGAGAGACATACAAGAACCGATTTTGGAATTGGAAGGATTTAATGTATCCCGCGGTTCAGAAATTCACGACCTAATGGTAATGATTTAATATGTTACGAACCGTACTTGCTTGCATACAAAAAATTATTCAATATTTTGTGGCAAAATCTTACCATATCTGACCTAACGTTACGCTATATATTTTAAGGAAAAACGATATTATATAATCACAACATTGGATGTTCAAAGTTGGCGAATTTCCGAATTTTCCAAAACAACTATCGAGCAAGAGGGTATGGGTCATTTCTACTCAACGGAAACATATGTAGTACGATGGCACTACAGTGTTATGCAAGTTGGGCGGGATTTAAAAGGGAACCAATCAAAACACGGTGGGATTTTAGGTCGTGCTAGAACAGCTTATTTCTTTTGGCATGGTAAAGACTCAAAAGCTACGGAGCAAGGGACATCTGCTCTTATGACAGTGGAATTAGACCAGGAGAAAGGACCACAGGTACCCTGGACATTCCTTAAATGACCATTATCTCTAAACTTCTAATTTGTAAAATGGTATATGTTTTGTAATTCAGATCCGAGTCGTCCAAGGTCGTGAGCCACCAGCCTTTCTCTCTCTGTTCAAAGGTCTCATGTTCATACATTTAGGGTCTCCAGAAGAATGCAAACAGCGAAGTACAAAAAAAAATCCGTTTTTCTAATTCTAAATTCTCTTAATTATCTTATGTATTTATAAGTCATATAAGTTCAATTTTAGTACGTAGATGATGTAACTTTTACAAAATTTTTGTTTCAGGTCGTCGCCTATATGTGACATTGGGTTGCGCAGACGCAGAAGGACATTTTATTGAAGTACCGATGGATCCTGCTTCCTTTCGCAGTAGAGGTTCATTTATATTTCTAGACAAATTAAAATCTACTATCTCTCTCTGGCATGGATCTCACTCAGCCCCACTTAATCAAACTGTTCGTGTCAAAATTTCCACTAATTTCCAGAAGAGAAAAAAACCCAAACTTGAAATTTTGTCATTTTTTTTCTCCTTCTACAGATTGCTCAAAAAGGTGCCAAATACATTAGCAATTCTCCGGTGGAGTTTGGCCTCCCAAAGTCTCTTCGTCTGAGTGAGATGAAGGAAGGAACAGAAAAGAGAGAATTTTTTAATGAAATAGGACTGAAGACTGAAAAGGAGTGGAAATTAGCATATGCGCCACTCCCTCCTGCCGAGGCGGGTTCTTTGAATACTACTAGTCAAATCACGGTGTTCCACTTTAGGAGTTTGAATGGAATCTTGGAAGCGAAATTGGTGCTGAGTCCAAAACGGAAGTCCAATGTGCTACAGTCATTTCCTGTTTTACAGGAAGATCTTTACAATGTCCCTCAGCCAGGTATTTCATAAATACATGGTAATTATCGTATTATTTAAGACAAAAAATAATTTATTTGTCTTTATGCGCAGGACTGTTTCTAGTAAGCTTAGGACGAGATTCGTGGTTATGGCATGGCTGGCGTCCAAGAGGAGACGAAGAGAATGAAAATACTGCAACTGGTTAGTTAGTTTCATTATAACAATGAAAGTCCTTACATAACGTAAGGAGTAGCGATTTTGTTCTTTTTCTAGAATTTTGATTATATTTTTGTGGTAGGTTCTGGGGAGTATCGTTGGGGAGCGGAGCGGAAAGGAGCTCTTGAGACTGGACTTGAATATATCAAAAGAAGTAAAGGATCTGGACTTCTTGTCCACGCTGGTTTGGAACCACCCCTTTTTCGTGCTCTCTTCCCTTATTGGTCGACTCATGAAGAAGCACGAGAAATGAATCAAGAAGATGGGAAATCTGAATGCTCTCTACTACACTTCGCTGCTGCCCTTGAAACTTTTCTGAAGACAACGTATACTTTGGACGAGCTCCAAGAAAGGCCAGAGGGTGTTGATCCACTCAAACTCGAAAACTACTTGTCAGATGATGAGTTCGAAGTAAGCGTCCTCTACCTTCATATCATCTTAAAATATTCTAAAAAGAAAATTAATAATAACAATGGGCTATTTTTTATAATTAATTTAGAATCTTCTCAAAATGAGTCGAGAAGAGTTTACTAAGCTCCAACAATGGCGGAAAGATGAACTCAAAAAACAAGTTGGCCTCTTTTAACAGTTTAAATGTCAACAAACTTACCAGAAATTTTTTTTTTAAATCGCATATCACAAGATTAGTCTAACCATGCTAACTTTGTATAATATTTGTCAACTCGCATAAAATACCGACTGTGTGTAAAAATCAAATATCATGAAGATCAAGTAGCATTGATATCATGTTGCATTTTTCAACATTTTCTGACGTCTAAAAAGTTAATTCATACATTTTTTTCATTTCTAATCAATTTACGTCATTTCAAGAACACATTTTCTGATTTCATGTTTTTTCTAATCAATTACAAGTAGTTAAGATTAATTTTTAGATGTCATGGTCATTACCACGTACCTATTCTAATTGAATGGACTCACTGTTATAGATAATCGCTTTTGTTTAACTACAACAGGATACATTATCCTGAAATGTTTCCTAGAGAGGATTGTTAGACCCTCTGAAATGAATTTTAAATTTCATAAGAATACATTTTAATGAGATTTATTGAAATATGCTCTTCTTTTTTTTAATATATATATTTAGAAATTTGAATAATTGAATTTTGGAATTACAAAGTCAAAGAAAATATGTACAGTGTTTTGAAAAACGAACAATCACTACTCCAAACACTGATTGGTTCACATTATATTTAGTATCATGACGTGTCTGTCCTAAAGTACATGACTCCATGGGTAATTTCAGAGATGCTCGAGTTAAACCAAATTTCCATATATGAGCAATTAGTTGCAAAGGTTAATCAATTGTAACAATTGAAGAACTTTTGGATCTAGATGCCCATAAATAAAAAATTGGGATAATCTATTTGTATTTGTAGATAGGATTATTATTATCAGAAAACAGCTCAATAGTTGTTGATCAGTGGTTCTTAGGTTATCGAATCTCGACTACCAAATCAATTCCTTGTACTGTAATGTACAGTGGGTCCAGAAAAGATTGACAGACGAAAACTTTCAACTCCATGTAACCAAGTGGTGGAAGTGACCTTAAAGCTCTGCTAACCTTTTGAAGATATATTGTTTCTTTAAAGTTTTCCCGCGCATGCTGTTTATATGTATGTAGAATTAGATATGCATAGACTGCAATAGTTTGCAAATTTATGAAAAAAATTAATCTCCGGCTTGATTGTTAGTCAATGTTGACGGATTATTGTCGGGAACAACGACGATAGTGATTTTTGGCATCACTTGCAGTCACTTGCATTCAGCTTGCAGTGAAAGAAAAGACAAATTTTTTTTTTGCTAATTGCTAGAAAAACCGGATAATTATAAAAAAAAATAGGATTTTATTTATCAAAAAAATTTTAATCGAAAAAAAAATCACGAACACATTGAAATATGGAAGCAGGGAAAATGAAACGAAAAGTTCCAGGTCTTGATGCAGAGTGACCTAGGGTGATACTACCAAATATTGGACTTTCGACTTTTCTTTTATGGTTCGAGTCGCATTTCCAAATTACCAATCAGAAAATCCAATTCCGAACCTGGTATTTGGATAATCGGGTTCACGGTTCCAGTCCACAGAAGTCGAAAGTCCAATATGCTATTACCAATCGTTTTGGATTTGGGCTCGAAAGTTCCGAATCATGGTCAAAATCTCGAACCACCCCATGGGGTAGGTTCGAGATTGGAAAACAACTCAAGTCGAGTCGTTTCTTTTATATTTTAAATTATAAAATGGTTAATCAAAGCAGACTTGAAAGGTTAGAAAGACTATCGAGATTCCAACAGAAAGTGAGACGCAGGGTACTTTTGTTCTCAATTCCAGTGTGCAGGCTAAAGGACAGGACAAACACGTTTGCATCTTTGGATGCTGCCCAGTTCAAGATTCGTTTCCACATGGAGAATGAGACAGTGTGTTTATTATGAGTTTAATTGAAACCTCATTGACTCCAACGCTGAAAAGAGGAATTCAGCTACCTCCCATTTTGAAGTTACTTTGTGTATTGCGATTTTATTGCTCAGGAAGGCCAGTACTTCCTGAGTGTCTACACCAATGTCTTGTTGTTTTGCCCCACCTTCTGTCCCCTTGTGCGCTCGTCGCACTCTGGCCACCTGCAATAAAAAACAAACACCAAAGAAAAATAAACTAAGCTTGATGTTGGAGGTGCCTACAAGCAACTTACATCTTTCTTTCCTCGCTTCTTCCGGTTCGTCCACCAAGTCTTAAGATGCTTGATATTTCGCTTTCAGACTCCAGAAACAGCGCAAAACTTTAGTTCTATCATCCTCCATGCTTGTTCTTTCTTAATTTTAGCACCTACTCCCAATTTGTTTCCCCTCAATGACACTTTGATCTTCCCTAATTAATTCTAGCAGTGTTGCCTTCTCTAACTCTCTGGAAATGTCGCGTCCACAATCATAGGCTTCAACGTCGATACCTTCATTGTTCATTATTTTAATGACGAATGCTATCAATATTTGTATAGAATTTTTGGGTTGGATTGAACCAAACCTCACTTTTTAAACTTAAAGTGTTGATTATTCAAGCTTTAGTTGGATTTAATAAAATCGTAACCATAAACTTTTGAAACCTAAGGTAACCAATGGAAGGAGTATAATGTTTAGAAAGTAATTCCGTATCTTAGTCTTCTCTCATTAGCTTCCTTAACTCGGCATAGACCATGCGAACAGACATTTGTCATATCAGTCAGTTTTTGAAAAATTTAACATTACGAAATCGAAATCGAATTGGACTTTTGATAGCTAAATCCAATTTGACCAGGTTTCGTGGACCTCGGTTCCACAATCCAAAATTCAAGAGATTGGTAATTTGGGTACTAGTAAATATCTCGTCCCAGAGTCATGTTTACTGAATGAGATTAAAATGACACTCTTCAAGGTGAGTATTTCATAAATGGAAGTGGCGAAAAATCATGCCACACTTGATTTTCTGCATAACTTTTGATTGCAATTTCCTAAGTTTTATTGAAAGGTGTAATGTTGACTGGCTGGTCTCTGGGCTTTACCACAGGTGTCATTTTAGGTAGTGCCGCTACTTTTGGTAGTGGGGAAGTAGTGGCAGCGGCGACCTTAGTAGCGGAAGCTGTAGCTGGTAAATTTTTTATCAAAGTAGCGGGAGCGTCACCGGGGAAATTTTTTCTCAAATATTCGGTAGCTCTAGCACTAATTAGGACTTGGTATCAGTAGCGGAAGCGTATAAAATTTTTAGCTAACTTTCACTCACATTTTCATTATAATTATGAATTTTCTCACTGTTCTTTATGATTATTACGCCTGTTTTTGTTTGAATTGAATTAAGTTTAGGATGACAAGATGGGCATTTTTAAAATGTGTATGAATTCACCAAAACACATAAGCACTATCAAACAGATCATGTTTCCAAAGCTAATAAACTATTAAATCTTTGCGGCAGCGGTAAAAATTTTTTGTAAGTACAGCAACAAAGGACTTTCGAAGGCAAAACAATTTCTAGTAACTTGGCAGCGGCTTCGTTAGATAGAATTTTTTTTTACAAATTGGGTAATGGCAGTAGCGGGTAGCTTTGTGGCAGTAGCGGGTAAAAGTTTTCTCAAAGTAGCAGTAGCGCGAACCATGGTAGCGGGGAAATTTTTTCTCAAATAACGATAGTGGTTAGCATTAGAGGTGTTGAAGTGACAGCTGTGTGGGTGACACTTATTCCGCTCAACGTTCAGGGTAGGCCGAACTCTAGGCGAGAAGTTGGTCGCAGTGAATGAATCATGGGGTCATGCTGTAGGTGACCCCATGAATATTTTGAGTTGTCTGGGACCAGCGCCAGGAAAACTTGCAGATGCGAAACGTCTGCAAATTTTGCTGCGCTGGTCCCAGACATTTTCCTGGGTAGGTCCCAAATTTGCAGACGTTTCGCGTCTGCAAATTTTTCTGGAGTGGTCCCAGAAATGTTCCCGGATAGGTCCCTCTACGTTGACAAGCATTAGGGTTTTCCTTTATGTCCAAAATAGAAAGAGCAATGAGTAGGAATTCTTTTAATTTCTATAATACAAGGAAAGTGATTTCACTCAATAATTGGGTAGTTGTATTACTTATTATTGACAAGCGGTACCTATAAAGCGTGTACTTCATCGAAACATGATAATACGGAAAAGATTAGGTTTAGTACCCTAAAATCAAACGCTTAATCTGAATTACAACTTGAGATTGAATCATATCATACGGTTTTTGAAGAAGAAGAAATTAATTACTCACGTCAGTAATATTCAATTTTCACTAGAATTTTAAACAATAGCTAATAATTACCTTATCGTCACCTAATTTAAGTGGACCCAACAACATACAAGTGGTAATTTCACACTCTAAAAATTAAAATAACAGTTGAATTTATCGGAGGTTAGTAAATTATTTTCAAAAATAGAGAATTTGGACTGGAGTGGATGATTCTAAGGAATAATTTGTGGAACATGAAACTCATTACGTGTTTGTTAAAATCCTCAAAAAAAAATAATAAAAATAAAACGAAACATTTATGACGTATGAATGATTGAATGATGGACGTTTCCTGGGGCCTGTAAAATGAAGTGATGATGACATGCGATGAGTGATGAATTCGTCAATCATCACACAGATTTGAAGAGATTACGTATTATAAAAATTTGAAATTGAGAATTGAGNACAGTTGAATTTATCGGAGGTTAGTAAATTATTTTCAAAAATAGAGAATTAGGACTGGAGTGGATGATTCTAAGGAATAATTTGTGGAACATGAAACTCATTACGTTTTTGTTAAAATCCTCAAAAAAAAAATAATAAAAATAAAACGAAATATTTATGACGTATGAATGATTGAATGATGGACGTTTCCTGGGGCCTGTAAAATGAAGTGATGAATTCGTCAATCATCACACAGATTTGAAGAGATTACGTATTATAAAAATTTGAAATTGAGAATTGAGGTTTGATTCATGATTAATGATTATTTTGAAGATTTGATGGAGTACTCATCAAGTTGTGTATTACGGATCTTTTTACTGCATAAGATATTTTTGATGATTCATCAAATCCTCAGTAAAGTTTGAAGGTATCCTAATTGAAACCTCAGTCAATTGGATTAACAATTAGTTCATTTTTCTATCACTAATGTATTTGTAACTAGATTGGGAATGGAGTTTGACCTATTGCTCAGCAGTGATGAAGATTTAGACCATGAATTTCAAGTTGAAATATCATTTTTGTCTCGTATTCTGGACAATAAAGCTATCTTCATTTCCAATTTTTTCATAATTATTATTAAAATTAAATTTGAAAAACAGGTGTGGCCACAGCTGACTCTTCAAATTCTCAAAAAAGATCAGTCCTCACGAGAACTTTGACGAGTCCTTCCNAATATCATTTTTGTCTCGTATTCTGGACAATAAAACTATCTTCATTTCCAATTTTTTCATAATTATTATTAAAATTAAATTTGTAAAACAGGTGTGGCCACAGCTGACTCTTCAAATTCTCAAAAAAGATCAGTCCTCACGAGAACTTTGACGAGTCCTTCCTAATACAGGTCTTCTCATCAACTCATCAAAACTCATAATCACTTCATTTTACAGGCCCCTGGTATACTGATGGTTGAATTGAATTTAGAGTTTTTTAACCTTAAATATGGTAAAATTATCAATATTTTAAACCTTAAAATATATTAGGGATATGTAATCTTACGGATTGCATAATCAATTTGGAGAAGAATTTTTCGATGTTATGTTTATATGTTTCTTGATGTTTATGTATACAGAGAATTATTTGGGAATTGGTAATCGAGATATTTATCTCGATTAGTCTGACTCTTAAGTTTGTGTCTCCTGTTCAGCATTACAAAAACTCCTTATTAGGATCTCGAATCGAGATTCTTGATTACCAATTCCCAAAATAATCCTCTCTATGTTTCTAACAAAGTAACGTAATTTTTGTATTAATGAAAGATATGGAATTTCATTTTGATCAAAATACTCAAGTAACGTTTAAATTATTTGAATCTTCAAAAAATATGAGTTTGAACTTTGAGTTTTTTAAAGGTGACACACGTAACACATGTGAAATGGACTTAGGACATTCAATCACAGAATCATGATGTGTATTTTTAATTAGAGGATGTCATCACAGATATCCCATGATTTTTCTGGCTAATTTTTTATATTTAGAAATCTAATTGATTTGACAGCATATTTCCAACATATTAGAGATCTGTTGCACGTTTATTTTCAAATTTTATGATTCTAAAATTCTTAACTTTATATTTTCTTTCTAACAATCAAGAATTTGTTGTAGAATTTTCTGTTTTTCAGAAATAAAGATGACNCTTAACTTTATATTTTCTTTCTAACAATCAAGAATTTGTTGTAGAATTTTCTGTTTTTCAGAAATAAAGATGACTTGGAATTTTTTTATTTATTTTCCACCTGTAAAGCTAAATCTCAAGTTATTTTCCTTTATGTTTATTCCAACAAACCGTTTCATCCGACAGAGGCTTCTATGGGATATTATCTGAACGTTTTAACTTCATTTTTATTTCTGATGCTTACCTATTTACTAAAAGAATAAATTGGAAGTTGAATATTAAAAAGTAACAACTTTTGAAAACTTCTTGAACTTTTTGTTCGGTATAACTTTGATCATCAGGATGATTTTAGATTGTTTGTTGAACTGACAGTCTAAAATCATCCTGATGACTATTAGATTTGTGTTATTGCAAAGAAAAGCTGATTTCTAGAAAATTTGGTCGACTGAATACAAGTACAAAGACATTCAATCTGAATCACGAAAAATTCAAACTTAAGTGATTGCCTCTAATTCACGTTAAGAAAAACACATGATTTAATTTTTAATTTTAATTTAATTTTAAAAATTGTTTATTTATTAGTCCGTTCCAGTGTCAATCAAAGATAAGATCTCTAGACTGTTCTCCCCACCGTAAGACTATTCTCGGATTAAATAGCTGTGAATACTGACCGCGCAAAGAAATTCAAATTTTAACCAAATTCTAGACAGTTGCACGAAAATTTTATTTATGATAGCAGAAATTTTTTTCAGAATCCTTAATCATTAATATTATAATATAATATTATAATGGTATAATATAAATATATTATATATCATAAAATATAATCTAAAATATATTATAATAATATGAATGAGGCTAGGGAAGGTAAATAATGAACTTTTTTTCTTNAAAATATAATCTAAATATAATATTATAATATATTATAATAATATGAATGAGGCTAGGGAAGGTAAATAATGAACTCTTTTTCTTTTTTTTTTGTAATATTAAATAATGATTCTAGTGGTAGATAATTTTAATTTTTGAGGGGAAATGGTCTATAATNTTTTTTTTTTGTAATATTAAATAATGATTCTAGTGGTAGATAATTTTAATTTTTGAGGGGAAATGGTCTATAATGCAATTTCACTCCCCAAAATTAAAAAAATTAAACCATGCTGATTTGCATTTTCATAATCTAAATTAACAAATTAGCAAGCTTCACTTGCATTAGCACTTTTTTTTTGAAAAAATCTTGTTAGCGACAAATTGTCAGAAACTTAAAAAATTAAGGTGTCACTTTGTACTAAAAAAAATTACTAAAAAGCAAAGAAACCAAAATGGGACTATCAAAGAAACACATTACCTAACAAAAGTTATACTTTTTTAAGGGATTGAGTTTATATAATCCCAAAACAAGAATCTTATATTTCTTGTTTATTTATCATAATATTGGTGAGAAATCTTTCTAATCACTCCGACGGTAAATGAGTCACACTCCGAAAAGCGTTCGGAAAACTGTGTTTGTCGAATGCTGCTTAAAAGGTCTGGTAACAGCACTCTTACTTACGTCGCAAGCCTTTCGGCATCGTGACCAATTTAATCGATTATTAGGATTAAAAAATTGGTTATTTTTAACCTTTCAAATCATGACCACAGTGTTTCTTCAACTGATCACTTAATATCACTAAATATTACCGAAAAGATATCATAATACTACGTGATAAAATTTTGGACATTTTACTTGACGCACTAAAATATATAATGTGTTCATGAAAGAATAAGTGTGCAGAAGTCTAGAATTTGGTTAAAATTTGAATTTCTTTGCGCGGTCAGTATTCACAGCTATTTAGTCCGAGAATAAATAATAATTTATATTAAACTTTAACTTTAAATTTTAAATTTTAACTTTTAACTTTTAATTTTTAAGTTTCAAATTACAAATTTTAAAATTTTAACCATAAAGATCGTCGACATCAACTAAGCAAATGATTGGNCAGAAGTCTAGAATTTGGTTAAAATTTGAATTTCTTTGCGCGGTCAGTATTCACAGCTATTTAGTCCGAGAATAGATAATAATTTATATTAAACTTTAACTTTAAATTTTAACTTTTAACTTTTAAATTTTAAGTTTCAAATTACAAATTTTAAAATTTTAACCATAAAGATCGTCGACATCAACTAAGCAAATGATTGGNATTTTAAGTTTCAAATTACAAATTTTAAAATTTTAACCATAAAGATCGTCGACATCAACTAAGCAAATGATTGGAAAGTGGATCGTCGTGATTGAATAATAAAGCAAAATCCATACCTTACTTTCTGTCATGGGCATCTGTAAGACTTCATGCGCATGCGCCTAGACTTAAAAATTGGTTTAAAAAAAGGCGTAAAATCCATTTTCTTATTCAAATCTCAAATATTCGTAGTAGAGACTAGAGAGTAATGAACTTAAATGATTCACTAATAATTTCCCTACTACGTAGTTTACTTAAAAAAAATAATATGTTATTGTGTATATTTTGTATACAAAATAATAAAATAATATAATTTTGAAGTATTGTTACTAATTTTTATAGTATTTTGACCTCTTAAAGAGTAATAATTATTAAATAAACAGCGTTTGATTGCTAAATTAATGTTAATCTAATCAACTTATTAATTAATTAATATTTACTTAGTCATCAACTCTTAAACTTCCACCCCTCCACTATCATCCAACAATGGGTATATATAAAGTGTAATTTTTTTGTTAAATTTACTATAATTTATTTTGCTAACCTTCAAGAAGAATATCACTCTTTATCATGGGAACTTCCATGTTGCTAAGTATGCTTTTTATTTTAACTTGCGCAGTAGGAGTAANAATATCACTCTTTATCATGGGAACTTCCATGTTGCTAAGTATGCTTTTTATTTTAACTTGCGCAGTAGGAGTAAGTTGGAGTAAGGTCATTTTCTACAAGCTACATATTGCCTACACCAGTGGCTCACCAGATGGTGTTTTTAAATCAAAATATTTCTCTGTCAATGGACTCTTCCCGGGTCCTACAATTGAAGCTGAAGTAGGTGACATCGTCCATATTGACGTCTACAATGACATACAAGATGGTCAGAATGTATCCATACATTGGCATGGACTTAANGACATCGTCCATATTGACGTCTACAATGACATACAAGATGGTCAGAATGTATCCATACATTGGCATGGACTTAAACAAAAATTTACACCATTTGAAGATGGTGTGACTCAAGTCACACAATGTCCACTCAAATCTGGTGAAAAACAAACCTACGTTCTCAATGTTGATGAACCTGGAACATTCTGGTTAGTAACAATAAATTATCTCTAACTTGATTTTTTTTTTTTTATGGCTCATGATTTTATTTAGAAAACTTTAAAAAAATCTAACTTGATTAATCTTTATATTAATTAATTTAAAGTCAAATAGGGAATAGTCTAAATGCTTTTGTGACAATCATAATCAAATGCATAATGAATCATTATGCAAAAACAAATTAGCATTGAGTAATAGCCATCAGTTTAAAAAATCGTTTGACGACATCATCCGGTTCTTTTAGACTAAACTAGTTAATATGCTTTATTCTACTGAATACTTTAAAAAATTTACAAACAATTGAATCTACAAGTATTCTGGAATTAACCACTTGAATTAGATAATGAACGAGTAATTATTCAACATTCATTAAAAAAAATGTTATTTGTTCTTTATTTGACAGGTACCACTCTCACTTAATGAGTCAGTACACTGAAGGGCTATGGGGAGCTTTGATATTCCATTCTAAAGATGAACGATATTATTACGATGACGAGATTCTGATTATGTTAAATGACTGGTACCATCGAACGGCTCCACAGAACGAATATTGGTACCTCTCTTTTCAGAGTAATGGAATATCACCTTATCCAGACTCTGCTTTGTTAAATGGACTCGGTCGGTATCCATGTCCAATGGCGGAAAGGAGATCATTCTTAAAAAATTGTAGTGGAATTGAACAACAGCGATATGTTTTCCAAGTCACACGAAGGAAAATATACCGAATTCGAGTCATCAATACTAGCTCCCAGGCTTCATTCAAATTTAGTATAGATAAGCACAAGCTAATCGCAATCGAAGTTGACGG
Source organism: Holacanthella duospinosa (assembly GCA_002738285.1). NCBI lineage: Eukaryota > Metazoa > Arthropoda > Collembola > Poduromorpha > Neanuridae > Holacanthella > Holacanthella duospinosa. The sequence continues at coordinate 332,131 of NIPM01000156.1, read as the reverse complement.
TCTTGACGTCCGAAGACCGGTGACGGTAGACATGGCAATTTTGTCCCCAGCACAGAGATACTCTTTTCAAGGTAATTAGAAAAAAATTTGAGCATATCAGTTGCATTGCATAGCATGTATAGTTGTAAATTTTTTTTTTTTTTTTTAAAATTATTGAATTTTTTGCTTGAATTGAATTGAATTTTTTTTTTATTAGTTTACATGGATGAACCATTGGGGGATTACTTGATCCGTGCGAATATAATGAGTGAAAACTTCCTTTTAAATGAACGGGAGAATATAACTCCATTTCCAGAGTCATTCATGCCCAATGTCACCGCAGTACTCAAGTATAGAGAATCAATTGTTGGAGTTGATGAGCTCAATTTACTTGACACATATACCGAACCGTTTGACTACACTCGAGAAATTCCACCAATGGATGATATCGATTATATACTTTTGAATCAACAGTTACTCCAACCAGCTGATGGGATTTGTGCACCTGATTACTTTGACGTTGAATTTGTACTTGAAACAACTTACTCTCTAGATGAAAAAGGAATACTTCATCCATCTTTAAATAATACGCCATATTATCTCGCTGACTATCCAATAATATTGAGTGTAATGAAAGACGAAGAACTTCCTCAACACGTCAATCCCCTATATGTTGACTATGGACAAGTTGTCCAAATTGTTGTTAATAATCCCTTGAAAGGTCCACATCCATTTCATTTCCATGGACATCACTTCTGGGTAGTGGGGTCAGGGAATGTTATGGATGGTAACTATGACCCTGAAAAACATGAACTCATATTGGATGGAGTCAAAAGAGACACAATCAATGTGAATCCAAAATCATGGTAAAGAAATTAAATTTTCTGATGTAATAATAATATATTGCTCATTTGGATAAATTGATTGAATATTTATTATTATTATTATCTTACAGGACAGTAATTCGATTTATTGCTGATAACCCAGGAGTTTGGAATTTCCATTGTCACAATGACTGGCACCATATAATGGGCATGGTCGTGACAATTATTGAAGCACCAGAAATCATCCGACAAAATTATACAATACCTGATGAAACTGTACGGGTCTGCAGCCTACTGGGCATTGACGTCCTAGGTCATTAACATTACGATTGATTCACATCAACTTACTTTTTTTATTATTATCAATTACTAAATCCTTTATTTTATATAATTTGAATATTTCAACGATGAAATATTGAAATAACTTTTTATATGATAAATCCACCAGCCTAATTAATGAGGTTGAGTTAGATTTATACATTTAGTATTTAAGGCTTTGACTCTCGACTCGAGTCGAGACTTATTCACTTTATAATTATTTAAGATTTTATACAATAATTTTAGTTCTTGTTAAAGAAAAATTATGTAACTTGCAGGTTCCAAGTTATCTTAATAAAAATCTGCTGAAAATGGTGAAGACACATTCAATTTTTTTAAAAATATTTACATAAGATAAATTGAGTTGATTATCGGTTATTGTTGTATTGAACTTTTGGTAAACTAGAGTAGAGTAACCATAATTTTCTGATTCAATATTTGAATTGTGTGGAGGGGAGAATTTATTCAAATATTTACAAAAATAAATATGGTTTAGTTTGACTGAAGCATACTCGTTATCACCGATGGCCATCGCCTTTGGTGATGCGCAGCGGAAGCTAATCTAGTTTGTTGCCTAAAAACTTTTACATAACTTTCAATAATTGAAAGTTTCAATAATTCATTTTTAATATTCTTGGTGACTCCAGGTTGAGCCAGACTCAGAGTCACTAACTCTGACCCCTGTTGTATACTTCCTGATAGGATCATGGAAGCATCAATTTTCTTGAAAAATATCACTTCCTTTTCAATTTTTGACTCTTTCACTTCCATTTCATTACAATTTTTTATGCATGTATACTTCACGGGAACGTCATGGGAGCTTCAATTTACTTGAAAATTTTCAATTCTTGAAAAGTTGACTACCCGTCAACTTTTAATACCTTTTCTTATTTTAGTTGATTTCAATTTACCATTGTGTAGACTTCCTGAAGTGAAAAATTTAGATGAAGTTGAAAGGAAGCTGAAATGAAAATGAAGTGATATTTACAGAGGAAGTCTACATGATTACTAAAAATTGAAATGAAATGAAGTGGAATTGAAATGGAAATAAAGTGATACTTTTTCAGGAAGTATACAACAAGGGTTACTTTCTAAACTTTCGAAGTCGACTCTCGGAGTCATGATCATGACTCTGACTCCTATATTTTGGGTAGTCGACTGAGTCAGAGCTAGAGTCACGATTCATGAAATACATAATATGGAAAGTCGGGTAGGACAATAAGGAATTAAAAAAATTATTTAATAGTTAAAGTATATGAGAAAAATAAGGAAAATAAGTCCTATAAACTCATTTGCGTAGCTTGGAAAGGAGTCATGACTCGCAAATCTGGGAGTCGACCCCCAGAGTCATGACTCCAAAACAGGCCGAATAGAAGTTGGTATTCAATCAGTAGATTAGCACCTTACCTTAGTTGAAACCATTATTGATGGTACCCTACTGCCCACAATGTCCATCTTTAAAAGTGACAAGTGATGACGGTAAGTTTTAGTACTGTCACTTAAAGTAAGAATGTCAACTAGAACACCGTGTTGGGTCTTTCATGGGTGTCCATGTCACCAACATTACTAAAGTAATCATCGGATTATTAAAGCCGACAATCAAGTTGAATTGGTTTACAATTTCTTCCCCCCCCCCATGTATATTGTTGAGAAATGAAATGACATATTTGAAAGGAGTGTCACTGATTCCTGAAGCGTGAGTTGAAGTTCTTGATTTTGACTTTCGTACACTTGATTTTTTTTTTAAAGGATCATGAAATTCTGCTTTGTGGCTGCAAAGCATAATGGAAGAATTTTAGGACTGAAACGAAGTTTCATACGATGGACTAGTAGTACTACCCTAAAGTCGCATGGATAAAACGCGTCTTATCGAAGGTTTTTTGGAAGAATAATTTAGAGGCGTCTTATACTCGAGGGCGTCTAATGTTAAGTTTATTTTATCGCTAAAGAAAGCAACTATGAATTTATTCTAAATCTTGCCAATCGCTGTCCCAACCATCAAAAACAGGGTCAGACTCTGACAGTTTGGAGACAAGCATCTGCATATAATTTACCAAAACTCATATTTCTGAACAAAATGGACAAGAGTTCTGCTTCACAGTGCTTGAAATCCATTCAATCCAAATTAAAATCAACCCCATTTCTCCTCCAGACTCCTCTATACCACCACGAGCGAGGGACAGGATCAGGGTCAGGACTGAAGGGATTAGTCGACCTTATATCTCTCAAAAGGATGATCTTCAGTCAAACTTCTAAAGGAGCAAAATTTTCAATAGGTAAATTTTGAATTTTTTGAAAATTAGGACTACAAATTGAGTATTTAGATGATGTGAGCCAGGACAAAAGTTTGATGAAACAACACTGCGAACTAGTAGAACATTTGGCTGATCTTGATCTTGCCCTAGCTGAGATAGTCATTGAATCGGAAGCGATTGAGGAAATACCACACGAGACTATTCACAGCGCAGTGAAGCGAATAGTTATGTCGAACAATGGTATTCCAGTTTTACTTGGAAGTTCATACAAAAACATTGGAGTTCAACCACTGATGGATGCAATTGTCACATAATTCAAAATCTAAATACTCAAAACCCACTTGTTTCGTATACATTGACATTGGTCAACGGGTTGGTTTGTTCGCCCATCGAGATTGACCAACTTTCACGCTATACGGAGCCGCGCTAGGTACTCTGGGTTTATTTATGCTACCGATAGATGCGGAATATGTAAGAATTTTTTGAGTTTTTTTTACTCTCCCGCTCTGACCTGCCTCGCATATTTTGTCACTTGGGTTTTAAAAAATAACTCCTGTTAAGTTCAGTGTTCGGCACCCCAGTCACCGTCGCCGTCCCGTCCCCGTTTTTGCTTAAAAAAAAATTTTCCCGTCCCGTCCCGTCCCGTCCCCGTCTTCTCATAATAAAAGACTTCCCCGTCCTATGAAAAAAATTTTCTACCCGTCNACGCTATACGGAGCCGCGCTAGGTACTCTGGGTTTATTTATGCTACCGATAGATGCGGAATATGTAAGAATTTTTTGAGTTTTTTTTACTCTCCCGCTCTGACCTGCCTCGCATATTTTGTCACTTGGGTTTTAAAAAATAACTCCTGTTAAGTTCAGTGTTCGGCACCCCAGTCACCGTCGCCGTCCCGTCCCCGTTTTTGCTTAAAAAAAAATTTTCCCGTCCCGTCCCGTCCCGTCCCCGTCTTCTCATAATAAAAGACTTCCCCGTCCTATGAAAAAAATTTTCTACCCGTCCCGTAATTATGGATTTTAGTGTACTAAATTGAAATTGTGTATTTTGCCTACTTTCGAAATCAAAATTTCGATTTCGAGCTCCTTGCAATTATAAATTTCTATTTCGATCAGCTTGGGGTACTAAATTTCGATTTTAATTTCAAGTCAAAAAATATATGGAGTTTGATTTTGATTTCGTATTGGCTAGATTTGAATTTCGATTTTGAATTGTACAAAAAATGAATTTCAATTTCGATTCGGTAGGCAAAGTTGATTTCGGTTTCGATTTTGATTTCTATTTCGAATAGCAAAATGATTTCGAAAATCGAAATTCAATTTCCATACAAATCGAAATCCAAAACTAGACAATAGAACTAGAAATTCATACCTTTTCAGTCGAACGAAATCGAACCCTATGACTTTTCAGACTCAGGAAATCGAAACCCATAAAGTTTCAGCCTCGAAATCTAAACCAATAACATTGTAAGCTCTTCAAATCAAAATCGAAACGATTATATTAGTGATCTCTAATACTTGAAATTTCGATTTCCAATGAAGCTAAGTTGGAAGTCTGTCTGAATAACACCCGTATTTTAAAAAGAAATGTCTTCACCCGTCCCCGTCTTTCATAGAAAACAGACTTTTCCGTCCCCGTCTTTACTAAAAAAAACCGTCTTACCCTTCTTTCGTACTAAAGATCCTCACCCGTCCCCGTCTCGTCTCCGTCTTTCTCAAAAATTCGACTCACCCGTCCCCGTCCCGTCTTTTGAGAGAAAAAAGGGGTCCCGTCCCCGTCCAAACCGTGTTCGTGTTGGAATAATGCAGCAATAGCACCATACAATTTTTTTAAATCCAAATTTCTAGCTTATCTCAAGATTTTGTATTGATTGACTCTAAGAAATATATTCCACAAACCAACGGTCCAATCCACTAAACACGTGTGGGATTTTCTTTGAGCAATAACCAGTTATCTAAAACCACACGGTTGTTGGAATGATGCAGCAATAACACCATACAATTTTTTTGAATCCAAATTTCTAGCCTATATCAAGATTTTGTATTGATTGACTCTAAGAGATATATTACGCAAACCACCGGGCCAATCCACTAAACCCATGTGGGATTTCTTTTAAGCGATAACCAGTTATCCAAAACCACATAATTATGTTGGAAAGATGCAGCAATAGCACTATACAATTTTTTTGAATTCAAATTTCTAGCTTATCTCAAGATATTGTATTGACTGACTCTAAGAGATATATTCCGCAAGCCAACGGGCCAATCCAATAAACCCATGTGGGATTTTCTTTGAGCAATAACCAGTTACCTAAAACCACACGATTATGTTGGAATGATGCAGCAATAACACCATACAATTTTTTTTAATCCAAATTTCTAGCCTATTTCAAGATTTTGTATTAAAAAAAAATTAAAAGCATTTATTTACATCTTTCTGTTGATAGTAATGATATAAAAAATAATTTTTTATATTACATACTTACCAAGCCCACTTGAAGTTAAATCAAAAGATCCTGTGGTTACCGCTTATGGAACTGAATTATGCGCCTTTGCATTCAAAACTATTCATGATCGGCAGATGGGTCCTTTGACGTTCGTAAGAAATTTCAGCGGTTCTCTGTGTTCTGGTCAGAAGATCTACAGGGTGTTTCAAGTTTTTTAGTGATGGTGAAAGCAAGCTTTCACCAGTTGACAGAAATCTATGTTGTGGCGGAAACCTATTTTAGCGCGAAATTGAAAACAAATTTAAATTATATAAATTAATTATTTTTTTTTAAATTTAATATTAGAATTTTTAGGCTTGCTGATCTTGAATACAATTCACTCAAGTTTCTTTGAATTTTTCAACGACGTAAGCTATCGTAGTTTTACTTGGAGGAGGAGGATGGAATGGCCAATCATTCCTTACTGATGATAATCCGTTCTTGGACTCCAAGTAACGGGTCACCATCCACGAGCGTTGCTGAGTTGAGAGTATTCTCGCTGGCATAGCACTTGTCGTGGCCTAATCTGAATAACTATAAAAAATTTTAATTAAAATTTCCTTTATTATTTTATTAGTTTAGCAAAGAGTATTAGTTTTTTATGCCTTAAATCTATTACCTGAAACGAAAGTCCAGAATTAGCTTGTAGTTGAAGATTGTAAATACAATCAAAAACTTATACAATTTGTAAAACAATCACATTAATTGTGATTTCTTAAATGAGACGGAATAAAAAATTTAAGTAAAATCAAAAGTTGGTCACAAGTTTAAATACCTAACTCTTAACATTAGCACTAGCAACGCAAAAGCCCAACCCCNAGCCCGACCCTCCGGTTATTGAGAACAGAGAATGCAGAATACAAAAATTATCTGGGTATAGTAATGTGTGATTTTGTGTCCGTTGCTGTTGGTAGGACTAGCCTATTTTTGACTCTGCTCAGTTCATTTATTTTAAAAATTTCACTTTTGAATTATGTTCATTTCGCGCCATCATCCTTTACCATCCGGCAAATCTTATGTTGTGGCGGAATGGTTTTTGACACAAATGGGTTTCCGCCACAACATAAGATTTCTGTCAACTGGTGAAAGCTTGCTTTCACCATCACTAAAAAACTTGAAACACCCTGTACAATGTCACAAGAAGTAAGTTAGAGAAAGTACTCAAGACGTACCTCCCATTTGCAGACGAATTTAAAGAAGTGAGTAAATTAAATGTTGGAGAAGTCGGAGTTGTTTCTGGACTCAAGGTAATTAAGAAAAAAATTAAAGAGAAAAACAAATTGTTTTCTTTTCTTACCATGATGAGCTCTTTGTAGGAAACTGTGACAGTGAGATACTCTCACCTCCTCAGTAGCTGCTGTGGCTATTGCACAGAAGAAACTCTCCAAGCGATTAGGTTCAGAAGATCAACGTCAAGTGAAACCTTGCTTATCCGGTGTTAATATTCCTGAACCAGTTTTCTTCTGTTCGGTTGAATCCGCATCTTTGGTAAAAACTTTGTTCAATGGATCACATTTTTAGATTTAAATAGCTAATTATTTTTTTTATAAAAAAAAGGCTTTTCGTTTAGACTCACCAGAAAGGACTGGATATTGCATTGGAGTGTCTTCAGCGAGAAGATCCTAGTCTTCATGTCCATATTGATCCTGATACGAATCAAACTGTTCTTTCGGGTAAGGAATCTTACCATAAAAAAAATTAGTGTGTCAAATTATTGAAATCTGTGACGCTAGAATCATAAGGTTTAATTTTGGCTGACTAGCTCTTATAACAGTACATGGTACGAGCGAAGAGGCCGATTTTGAGGGCCTGACTAAAAAATTAACAAAATGCTGACCAAGAATAGCTGATCGAGTTATCGGAAAACTAGGTCAGGTATCCTCGCTCAGTATTTTGTCAACTTTTTAGGCCTCTTCGCAAGTGATATGGGCTGTACAATAAAATTTAGGAATGGGAGAACTCCATTTAGAAATCATTCAAGAAAGACTCAAAACTGAGTTCAAAGTTGACGCAGACCTTGGGAAGCTTATGGTAGCCTATAAGGAGACAATTACAGAACCAAGTCTCAATAGGATCACTTTTGAAAGAAAATTGGCAGATCAAAAGCACTCTGTTGTGATTGAGGTAGAAGTCCATCCAAAGAAGACCGAGGCAGGACACCCAATTGTGAGAAAAGGTCAAGGGAATGAAGTTCAAGAAAATCTCAAAATGTTAACAGAGAGGCAGTTACGCTGTATAACTAAGCGTCCCTCAGATCTGGTCCAAAAATAAGTTTCCTGGTAAACAATTTTTTTCAGCTTTGATTGAACTTCACACCAACACCAATGCTTGAAGAAGGATTTCTTTTCTTTGAAGGTGATTGACGTCGAAGTTTTGATCAATTTCTTCCAAATAGGACGTGGAACTTCAGAAACTATCATAGAAGCAGCTGCTGCGACATGCGTCCGAGGAGCTCTTCAGAATGCAGCTTAGGGTGTCACTTATAAAATCATTTTTTGAAAAGTTAAAGTCCTACCCCCCAAAAGTGTTGCATTNCACTTATAAAACCATTTTTTGAAAAGTTAAAGTCCTACCCCCCAAAAGTGTTGCATTTAGTGAGAGATTGTCCTGAAAAAAATTTGTTTTGAATTGGTTAACGTTTAGAGGTGCCTCAAGCGCTTTTTCGTTTTCACCTGCTTTTCTTATGGGACGAGTTGATGAGGTCTAGTAGAATTGGCGCAAAAAATCTNACGAGTTGATGAGGTCTAGCAGAATTGGCACAAAAAATCCATTTATGGAACAAATCTCATGAAACTCGCTGGAGTCATGATCAATCACATGCGGAACACAACCCTTTTTAGCTTTTCCAAAAATGTTGATTTTTGTGACTGAATATTATAGATTAGCTTAAATATTCAGGGTTCCATATTTTCTATGATTTTTAACATTTTTGAAAAAGCTAAAAAGGGTTGTGTTCCGCATGTGATTGATCATGACTCCAGCGAGTTTCATGAGATTTGTTCCATAAATGGATTTTTTGTGCCAATTCTGCTAGACCTCATCAATCGTCCCATAAGAGAAGCAGGTGAAAACGAAAAAGCGCTTGAGGCACCTCTAAACGTTAACCAATTTAAAACAAATTTTTTTCAGGACAATCTCTCACTAAATGCAACACTTTTGGGGGGTAGGACTTTAACTTTTCAAAAAATGGTTTTATAAGTGCCACCCTAATGCAGCTGTTTGTCTTCTTGAGCCAATTGTATCATTGGAAGTGATTAGTAGACGAAAAGTTCCAACATGCAGTAGTAGATGATTTAATCGACGACGGTTCGTGATGGATATGGAAGATATGATACATGGGAATAAAATTGTCACTGGCACCGCTCCACTAAGTGAACTCACTAATTGGTATGAAAAAAAGAAACCAGATTGTGGACCTCGGCGTCGCGCGCTTCAGAACCGGCGTATTTATACATCAGTCGTGTTATGAAAAATTTAGTTGATAATTTAATTGGAACGGAATCAGGGGATCAATAAAGGAAGCAGAGAATTAATATATGAAATCAATTTTTTTTAGCGTGGTAGCCTTTCATAGTGAATTAAAAATTGTTTTAGGCATTTTGAAATGTTTTTCGAAAATTTTACTTCAAATCCACCAATGGATTTCAGACTCGTATTCTACGTGGGATTTGTTACCGATTGAAATACCACATAACCAAATTCCGTTGCATTCGGGATTTTTTGTGATAGTGAATAAATTCAACTGTGATTTGTAGAATGTTCAAAAATTCTGGTTTGAGTGTCAACAACAGAAACCATATTCTTAATGGAAGCAAGGTTTCGGATCGATTGACGTATCACTTACCCAAAACTTCCAGGAATACATTTGCTTATAATTATGCAAACATTGAATTTGAAAAGTAACGTGGTGCAACTAATTGCGTTTTTACGGTACCTGCAAATCAAATATTCGAGGCAAGGAAGGCGGGAGTGAAAAAAGAATTCAAAAAACGGGAACTACTTGTGCAGTGATCGGTACCTGACTTTAGATGATTCTTAGATCTTAGAACAAACAGAGGTTAAGGTATAATGGTGTAATCAATCAACAATAATTAACACTTTAAAATATAATTTTTAATCAGTTGACGTCTCAAACTGAAGTGCAGTTAGACTGAGACTTGTTTTGATGTATTTTATTGAATTTAGTACAGCGACATATGTAGTTCAGTTGGCTGATGCACTACAATACTGCCATTCCTTTGATGTCATTCACCGTGACATCAAACCCGAGAATCTTCTTATTGGTACTGACGGTTCATTAAAAATTGCAGATTTTGGATAGTCAGTCCATGCACCCGCATGTAAGTAAATTTTTAAAGAATTTATGCAATTTTTAAATGGAGAAAATATTCACCTGTTTATTGAAATTAAACCCTACCCTCTAATGCAATAATACAACCCAATACAAAATGATACTGGCAAAAAAAAAACTTTTGTTAAAATTTAAAATCCGAATGCGCTGAGTAACAACCATGTGTGGGAATTTTAACTGTTTACGCAGGCGCGAGACTGTTTGTGGGACTTTGGATTACTTGCCTCCAGAAATGATTGAAGGAAAGCAACACGACTCAACTGCTGATATTTGGAGTGTAGGAATTCTTTGCTATGAATGCCTTGTTGGAAGGCCACCGTTTGAGACTCCGACTTACATGGACACCTACGATACCATTGTGAAATGTCAGTACACTTTCCCACATTTTGTGAGTGAGAAATCGTAAACTCTTGTAATTTTTTTTTTGGAAGTTTATTTGACTTATTGGCTTTCGCCCAATCAAGAGGGTAGGGACTTTATCTGGAAATCCCGCAGACTTGCTTTTCGGTATTTCTGTTGCCTCGAACCAGGCCCCGCTCTTTTTACGTGAACGTGTACACAACCTTTTCAGGCGTCTGGTAGCGTGGATCTACTACTACGCATACTTTACCTACTTTACATGAAAGGAGGTGAGCTATTGACATTTGTCTTACTTTATTGGGAAACCTTATCGGTATCTTTGCATATCATGGCATGGCTCCAGACTCCTAATCACGAAGATACATGCAGTCTGGCTCCATTCCTTGTCAAATTGCTTAAGGACTGAAAAACCAACAGAAACAGCTCTTGTACCAGTGCTAGATTGTTAGTCTAGCTCAAGGAATGGCACCGATCCAAGTCCGGTAACCATGGCACACTGCTTAGCCCAAACAACACAGTAGGGAAATGTGTCGTCGGGCCATCCTAGGCTGGTCGAAACTCTTGTTATTGTATCGGGATTTGAATTTGGCTATAATTTCTCCAGTTCGAAATCTTATACTTACAAGAAATCTGACATATTGGGTGTAAACACTTTGGGCTAAAATAATTTGGGAGTGTATTAGGCACTAATTTGTTTCGATCTAAATTTTTTTTCTCCTAATTACCGGAAAGCATTTGACATTAAGGATAAATTGAAATTGGGTTTGTTTCAGATATTACAAAAAGAACCAACATCAAGGTTAACCCTACCCGAAATCCTCAACCATCCCTGGGTCATCGACAATGCACGTGCACGACCTCGTAATTCAACCACTGTGGCAGCAACGAATTCTCGAACTGAAACTCCTAACGCAACAAAATAGTCTGGAAGCTCTGATGAATTCTGCCAAAATTATTTTGACAGTTCCTGACTCGATACATGGCATTTTTTTTTTCAACCTATTGTTTTTAAATTACATAATTCTTTTTCTTATTCGCCACGTACTAATTCGTTATCTCAATAAGTTATCTTGAATCATTCAATACTAATGTCGCGTTTAAGAAAACGAATTGGTAAGTTTTCTAATTTGACTAAAGTCGAATTGAAATCAATCTTGTAAACTTAAAGTAAGTTATTCATCAATAAATTTTTTGAAATTTTGCACTATACATTTGGGCGCTGTCAAATTTACTTTAAACTAATAATTACATACATAATTAATAATAGTTGGCCTTTTTTAACAGTTTAAATGTCAACAAACTTACCAGAAATTTTTTTTTAAATCGCATATCACAAGATTAGTCTAATCATACTAACTTTGTATAATATTTGTCAACTCGCATAAAATACCGACTGTGTGTAAAAATCAAATACNAAGATCAAGTAGCATTGATATCATGTTGCATTTTTCAACATTTTCTGACGTCTAAAAAGTTAATTCATAAATTTCTTTCATTTCTAATCATTTTACGTCATTTGAAGAGAACATTTTCTGATTTCATGTTTTTTCTAATCAATTGCAAGCAGTTAAGATGAATTTTTAGATGTCAAGGTCTTTGCCATGTACATATTATAACTGAATGGACTCACTGTTACAGATAATCGCTTTTGTTTAACTAACAACAGGATNTTTGCCATGTACATATTATAACTGAATGGACTCACTGTTACAGATAATCGCTTTTGTTTAACTAACAACAGGATACATTATCCTGAAATGTTTCCTAGAGAAGATTGTTAGACCCTCTAGCTCTTAACATCCTACTTTCGAATGGTCCCAAAAGCAGCTGCGCGAACGGATTTTTATCCGGTTCCATTTTTTCTTGGCTTTGGAAACCACGCGACTGGAAAAACATCCGGTCGTGGTCATCAGCGATGCCAAAGTGCATATTATATGATGAAATAAAGTCTCACCTTTGTGGGAATGAACGGAANTCGTGGTCATCAGCGATGCCAAAGTGCATATTATATGATGAAATAAAGTCTCACCTTTGTGGGAATGAACGGAATAGCTGTGGGAATGAAAGGGAGGGCTGTGGAAAAACACGGGCGGGTTGAGGTAAAGGTCGGGTAGGGTGTGGGAATGAACGGGAGGGATGCGGGAAAGGTTAAGGAAGGGGCTGTGGGAAAGTACGTGAGGGATTCGGGAAAGGTCGAGAGGGCTGTGGGAATGCACATGTGGGATGCGGGAAAGGTCGGGAAGGCTATTGAAAAGCACTGGAGCGATACGAGAAAGTTCGGGAAGGCTGTGGGAAAGCACGGAAAGGATGCAGGAAAGGTCGGGAGGGCTGTGGAAATGCACGGGAGGGATGCGGAAAAGGTCGAGAGGGCTGTGGGAAAGCACGGGATGGATGCCAAAAACTTTGGTAGGGCTGTGGGAAAGTACGGGAAGGATGCGGGAAAGGTCGGTAGGGCTGTGGAAAAGCAGGAAAATGATGCTGAAAGGGTCGGGAGGGCTGTGGAAAAGCACGGGGAAAATGCGGGAAAGTTCGGGAGGGCTGTGGGAAAGCACGAGAAAGATGCGGAAAAGGTCTAAGAGGCTGTGGGACAATACGGAAGGGATGCGGAAAAAATCGAGAGGAGTGTGGGAATGTAGGGAAGGGATGCGGGAAAGGTGGGGAGGGCTATAAGAAAGCACAGGAGGGATGCGAGAAAGGTCGGGAGAACAGTGGAAAAGCACGGGATGGATGCGGGAATAATCGGGAGGGCTGTGGAAAAGCACGGAAAACATCCGGGAAGGGTCGGGAGGGATGCGGGAAAGGTCGGCAAGGCTTTGAAATAGCACGTGAAANAGCACGGAAAACATCCGGGAAGGGTCGGGAGGGATGCGGGAAAGGTCGGCAAGGCTTTGAAATAGCACGTGAAAAATGCGGGAACGGTCGGGAGGGCTGTGGGAAAGTACGCGAGGGATTCGGGGAAAATTGGGAGGGTGTGGGAAAACACGGGAGGGATCAGGGAATGGTCGGGAGGGTTGTAGGAAGGCAAGAGGGTGATGCGGGAAATGTAAGAAGGGCTATGGGAAACCACGGGAGGGATGCGGGAAAAGGCGGGAGGGCTGTGGGATAGCACGGAAGGGATTTGGGAATGGTCGGGATGGATATGGGGAAACATGGTAGAGATGTGGGAATGCAGTTTGAAGGCTAAAAGGCAAANTGGGGAAACATGGTAGAGATGTGGGAATGCAGTTTGAAGGCTAAAAGGCAAAATCGTAGTTTATAATAGATGACCGGACGTTTTTCCAGTCGCGCAGTCTTCAAGGTATACTAAAAAATGTTACCCACATTTTTATGGAGGTTAAAGTTTTTGATTTATTACACCGAACTGATGACCTTAAGAAATCAGGAAAGATGGTCATTTGATAGATCAGAATGTTTTGAGCAAACTCATAAATTCCTAAAAATGTAGAAAAATAAACTTATTTGTAATCACGATTTTAAAAATGACCGGATGAAAATCCGTTCGCGTAGGATGTTACGAGCTAGAAGGGATTTTAAATTTCATAAGAATACATTTTAATGAGATTTATTGAAATATGCTCTCCTTTTTTTTTTTAATATATTTAGAAACTTGAATAATTGAATTTTGGAATTACAAAGTCAAAGACAATATGTACAGTGTTTTGAAAAACGAACAATCACTACTCCAAACACTGATTGGTTCATTGTATATTTAGTATCATGATGTACATGTCCTAAAGTACATGACTCCATGGGTAATTTCAGAGATGCTCGAGTTAAACCAAATTTCCATATATGAGCAANTACATGACTCCATGGGTAATTTCAGAGATGCTCGAGTTAAACCAAATTTCCATATATGAGCAATTAGTTGCAAAAGTTAATCAATTGTAACAATTGAAGAACTTTTGGAACTAGATGCCCATAAATGAAAAATTGAGATAATCTATTTGCATTTGTAGGATTATTATTATCAGAAAGCAGCTCAATAGTTATTGGTCAATGGTTCTTAGAGGTTATCGAATCTCGACCAACAAATCAATTCTGTGTATTGTAATGTACAGTGGGTCCAGAAAAGATTGACAAATGAAAACTTACAACTCTATGTAACCAAGTGGTGGAACTGACCTTAAAGCTCTACTTTTTGAAGATAATATTCTCACTTTAAGGTTTTCCCGCGCATGCTTTTTATACGCATATAAACTTAGATAATGCATAGACTGCATTAGCTTGGAAATTTGTGAAAAAAATTAGTTTCGGGCTTGTTTGTTGTTTGTCAATGTTGAAAGATTATTGTTGGGAACAACAACGGCTGAAACAACCCTTTCGGATAAGGTCTGTTTTTGGGCCCAATTACATGAAAAACTATGGAGTTTCGCTGGGCCCAGTAATTATGCAATTATGCAACCGGAAAAGGTGAAAACTGTATAGATACAAAATATTTTCACACGAAAATGTACAAATCCAACATTTTCAGTATTTTGAATTCTTCACAGTAACGCGGCCAAATTGTTTAGTATACTCTAATATAAATTCAGTTGTCCTTAGCATTCGTTTTTCAAAAAAGAGCTAATACACCAGCCCGGGATACAAAGAAAAGGTTGGAGGATGTTGATTTGGCGTACGTTAGCAAGGGATCCCATTTTTTTAACCCACTCAATTCGCTACCTTTCGCACTTAGGAAAAATTATAGCTAGCGCTGTCCCTCTTTGTTCGGGACATACTTTACACCTAAACGAAAACAATTGGATTTAGAAATAATTGAACGTATAGACTATCATAAACTTGTTTTTGAATTTTGCCACTTTGACTGTTATTTTCGAGTTGCAGTTTTTACCGTATTGGGCTGATTACTACCTTCGCGTTATTACAGAGCTTTGATGAGTTGATTCTAAGAATTCAGTCACGTTTGTGTTGTTGCCAGGGCAACAGTCAATGTTATTTTTTATCAATTGATGTGAAAATAATTTAACAAAAATTAGAATGAAATAGGTCAAAAACGGTTCTTGCTATTTTATAGTGGATGTATAACAAATGTAGGAAAACGACGCTTTAAACATATTGATTTAAAGTGATGAGGGTCCACGTTGTCTTGAAAAGAAAGTGTATTCAAAATACCAAACGTTTCGACTTGTGTTGTCTTCTTCAGTGGATGAGATAATTGAAGATTTGAATTAACAACTAATAATTGCGTAAAGAAATTTAAAAATGTTGGATTTGATAATGGTAGGAAAGTTTTGTTTTAGTTTTTCGAATTTGAAAATCTTGTTGTTATGCCAATTTCCTTAGAACCGAGAAGGCCTTCTCGGATTACGACCCTCATCACTTTAAACCAATAACTCACCACGTTTACGCCTTATTTTTCAAATTATCTAACTACCACTTGCGTGACCCTTTTAATCAAATTATCAAAGTTTCTCCATCCATTCAAAACGTATTTCCAAATCCTCCAATCATTGCATATCGAAGACCACCTAGTTTGAAATCAATATTAGTCAAGACAAGAAAACTAAACCAATCATTGTCAGAACCCTGCTTAAATCCAGGAACTTTTCCATGCGATAGAAGTAGATGCAGAAGTTGCCAATTCGTTTCCNATAACCCTGCTTAAATTCAGGAACTTTTCCATGCGATAGAAGTAGATGCAGAAGTTGCCAATTCGTTTCCAAAAGTTCATTTATCCAAACAACCACCTCATACTTCTCAATTAGGAAATTTAAAAATATGACAAAATTTTCATATTTCTCTTCAGTATTGCCAATCTAAGTTTTGACAGGCCGAAAATTCCTTGAGCGAAAGTACTCTGCATGTAGCCAAGTATCCAGGGAGTAATTACACAGGTGTCGGTGGAATCGCTTTATCTATTCCAATCTCGTTAAGTATTTCGAGTAACTCTTGTTTTCTGGAAGGGCATTTGATCAGAGCAGCATCCACTGTAGAAATGAACTCGTCTGCTGCAGTGAATTTGTATCTGACTCCCTCAGCTACTAAATGCAGTATGTGAGCCCAGCAACTAGGATGAGCCAACCTAGTTGCGTCATATTTCAAGCTTTAAAGTTTGGGAAATTCATATTGGCTCATGTGAAAAACGTTAATATATGGGCATGTATGAACACTTGTAAAATTTTACCCTCTCCTTTCCAAATTCGGGTAAGTCATATATAAATCGATCGACATGTAGCATGAATGTTCCACATGGCTATGGTTCAATGGCTGAGTATACTTTCATCAAATAATTGACTTGGGATNCATGTAGCATGAATGTTCCACATGGCTATGGTTCAATGGCTGAGTATACTTTCATCAAATAATTGACTTGGGATCTTTAGAAGTCCGTAGAATTATTTTTTTATGGTTTTAAACTTTTTATGTCTTTAAATCTTTAGTATATGAGCTCTGATGTCATGAGTCGTACTCACCAAGAGGTGTTATATAGACAAGCAGGGTTAACTGGATGGTTGAATTGAATTTAGAATTTTTTAACCTTAAATATGGTAAAATTATCAATATTTTAAACCTTAAAATATATTAGGGATATGTAATCTTACNCTTAAATATGGTAAAATTATCAATATTTTAAACCTTAAAATATATTAGGGATATGTAATCTTACGGATTGCATATAGGGATGCGAATGACTCCCACCTTCTTCAGAGTCAGAGTCAGGTGCCTCAGAGTCATGACTCTGTGACTCTGAGTCATGACTCAGTGACTCAGATTCACAGAAATTTTATATTTTTCTTTTTACAGTAAAATGAGCATAATGCGTATTCAAACCTCAAAATGAGTGATAGGAAGACTCTAAGTTACCTGCTCTTTTTGATTAAAAACTCTTAATGAAAGATATGGANGCTCAAAATGAGTGATAGGAAGACTCTAAGTTACCTGCTCTTTTTGATTAAAAACTCTTAATGAAAGATATGGAATTTCAGTTTGATCAAAATACTCTAGTAACGTTTAAATTATTTGAATCTTCAAAAAATATGATTTTGAAATTGAGTTTTTGAAAGGAGACACACGTAACACACGTGAAATAGACTTACGACATTCAAGTACAGGATCGTGATGTGTATTTTTAATCAGAGGATGTCATCACAGATATCCCATGATTTTTCTGACTAATATTTATATTTAGAAATAATAATTGATTCGATAACATGTTTCCAACATATTAGGGATCTGTTGCACGTTTATTTTCATATTTTATGATTCTAAAAGGGAAAATTCTTAACTTTATATTTTCTTTCTAACAATCAAGAATATGCTGTAGAATTTTCTGTTTTTTAGAAATAAACATGACGTGGAATTTTTAATTATTTATTTACCACCTGTAAAGCTAAATCTTAAATTAATTTCCCTGACTCGGCATGGATTTCCTTAACTCGGTTATTTGTCCAGTCGTTCGCATATTTCCAACTACAAAACGTAGCCAAAACGTAGTGGTTTGTAAATTTAGGAGTTTGCCTAAATATGTCGTCTCTATGCACTGAAAATGGTCGCTGACCCGGAAAAGTCACTAATTAAGCGCTACAAGCGTCTAAAAAAAAATGAATGCCAAACAATGAAGCCAGTTCGGCTGAACCAGCTAGCTACGCACCGGACATTTGTCAGGTCGCCGATTTTTAGAATACAAGGATGTCTAATGTAATTAGGGCCCTAACAAGAGCATCCATAAACAAAACGGGCCCTAACCTGGGCGTGCCCTAACACAAGCGGGCCCTAACCCGAGCGGGCCCTAACCCGAACGGGTCCTAACCCGAGCGGGCCTTAACCCGAGCGGGCCCTATCCCGAACGGGCCCTAACCCGAGCGGACCATAACCCAAGTGGGCCCTAACCCGATTGGGCCTTAACCCAAGCGGGCCCTAATCCCAGCGGGCCCTATCCCGAGCGGCTCCTAACCCAAGTGGCCCCTAACCTGAACGTGCCCTAACCCAAGCTGGAACTAACCCAAGCGGGCCCTAACCCGAGCGGGCCCTAACCCGAGCGGGCCCTATCCCGAGCGGGCCCTAACCCCATAGAGCCCTAACCCCAAAGGGCCCTAACTCCAGCGGGCCCTAAAATTAGCGGCGCTTAAAGAGTAATAATTATTAAATAAACAGCGTTTGATTGCTAAATTAATTTTAATCTAATCAACTTATTAATTAATTAACATTTATTCAGTCATCAACTCCTCCATTCCTCCTCTATCATCCAACAATGGGTATATATAGTGTAATTTTTTTTTAAATTTACTTATAATTTATTTTGCCAAATTTCAAGAACAATATCACTCTTTATCATGGGAACTTCCATGTTGCTGAGTATGCTTTTTATTTTAACTTGCGCAGTAGGAGTAAGTTGGAGTAAGGTCATTTTCTACAAGCTACATATTGCCTACACCAGTGGCTCACCAGATGGTGTTTTTAAATCAAAATATTTCTCTGTCAATGGACTCTTCCCGGGTCCTACAATTGAAGCTGAAGTAGGTGACATCGTCCATATTGACGTCTACAATGACATACAAGATGGTCAGAATGTATCCATACATTGGCATGGACTTAAACAAAAATTTACACCATTTGAAGATGGTGTGACTCAGGTCACACAATGTCCACTCAAATCTGGTGAAAAACAAACCTACGTTCTCAATGTTGATGAACCTGGAACATTCTGGTTAGTAACAATAAATTATCTCTAACTTGATTAATCTTTATATTAATTAATTTAAAATCAAATAGCATAAAGTCTAGATGCTTTTGTGTGACAATCATGAATTGGATAGGATTTTAGACAGCTGATGCTGATTATTAAGCGCTGATTATTAATAAATATGTTACAGTTTAGACAGTCAGCGATGGCTTACTAAAATCTACCCATAAATTATTTTGAAATACAGCGTTCGCTGATGAATCATTATGCAATAACAAATTAGCATTGAGTAAGATTTTCATAGTTTAAAAAAAACGTTTGACGACATCATCCGCTTCTTTTAGACTAAACTACTGGTTGTTAGGTTGAGAATGGGTCAAATTTTTTTACTAAACTTTCCTCCGTTTATCTTGTGAAGCCTTTTACACCACTTCTCATACTCAAAATTATCACCACCCCTTAGCTGGGCACATCATAATAGCACCAAGCCACTCCAGATTACTAGAATTACACACAACACAACGAATAAACTTAATAATTTAAATGTTAGCTTTGGTGGGTGATGAAATTTCAAATAGTCATAAAAATTTTGATTCGAATATTTTCGAGTATTACTAATTTGCGCACCCTCATATATCAGCATTTTTTAACCTAAAATAATTCAGTGCAACCACTTAACATTAGTTAGTTTAAAAAAGGCCAATTTATGAGGGTGCGCAAGGTGCGCAATTTAGTAATACCCAATATTTCCGAAATCATCAAAACTATCATTTAAAATTTCGTTTTTGCTCACTCTTGCTAAATTTCAAATTGATACGGGAAGTTTTGACGAAATGAAATCTGGTAATTGAATCATATCTGTTAAACTCTCTTTAGCCTATTTCCAAATGAAATGGCAGAGCGGAAAATTAAAAACTATTAGAAATTGGGGAAAAACCAAATTTGAAAATAATGCTGCGATTGTTCCTGTACAGAAAAGACGGAGGAAGATAAGTACACAAACATACTACAGTAAACTTGATCAGTTTAAAAAATTTGTTAAAAAAAACTGAAACAAGCGTATTAAAATTCTCAAATTCTGAGGGTGGAATGAAGAGTTTTTCTGTAAATGAGAAAGACGCCTTGACCGTTGTATGTGCGATTGATGTGTAGAGCGGGATGACCAGCTCTGTCCCTAAGAGAATGTAAAGTGTGGAGTAGGCGGGCATACTCTGAGAGGGACAAATACCGCTGAAAGTCGATTCAAAAATTGACCCATTCGCAACCTAATATGCTTTATTCTACTGAATACTTGAAACAATTTACAAACAATTGAATCTACAAGTATTCTGGAATTAACCACTTGAATTAGATAATGAACTAATAATTATTCAACATTCATTAAAAAAAACGTTATTTGTTCATTATTTGACAGGTACCACTCTCACTTAATGACTCAGTACACTGAAGGGCTATGGGGAGCTTTGATATTCCATTCTAAAGATGAACGATATTATTACGATGACGAGATTCTGATTATGTTAAATGACTGGTACCATCGAACGGCTCCACAGAACGAATATTGGTACCTCTCTTTTCAGAGTAATGGAATATCACCTTATCCAGACTCTGCTTTGTTAAATGGACTCGGTCGGTATCCATGTCCAATGGCGGAAAGGAGATCATTCTTAAAAAATTGTAGTGGAATTGAACAACAGCGATATGTTTTCCAAGTCACACGAAGGAAAATATACCGTATTCGAGTCATCAATACTAGCTCCCAGGGGTCATTCAAATTTAGCATAGATAAGCACAAGTTGCTCGTAATCGAAGTCGACGGTGTTGATGTCCGAAAACCGGTGACGGTAGACATGGCAATTTTGTCTCCAGCACAGAGATACTCTTTTCAAGGTAATTACAAAAAAAATTTGAGCATATCAGTTGCATTGCATAGCATGTATAGTTGTAAAATTTTTTTTTTTTTCAAAAATGATTCAATTTTTTGCTTGAATTGAATTGATTTTTTTTTATTAGTTTACATGGATGAACCATTGGGGGATTACTTGATCCGTGCGAATATAATGAGTGAAAACNATTTTTTTTTATTAGTTTACATGGATGAACCATTGGGGGATTACTTGATCCGTGCGAATATAATGAGTGAAAACTTCCTTTTAAATGAACGGGAGAATATAACTCCATTTCCAGAGTCATTCATGCCCAATGTCACCGCAGTACTCAAGTATAGAGAATCAATTGTTGGAGTTGATGAGCTCAATTTACTTGACACATATACCGAACCGTTTGACTACACTCGAGAAATTCCACCAATGGATGATATCGATTATATACTTTTGAATCAACAGTTACTCCAACCAGCTGATGGGATTTGTGCACCTGATTACTTTGACGTTGAATTTGTACTTGAAACAACTTACTCTCTAGATGAAAAAGGAATACTTCATCCATCTTTAAATAATACGCCATATTATCTCGCTGACTATCCAATAATATTGAGTGTAATGAAAGACGAAGAACTTCCTCAACACGTCAATCCCCTATATGTTGACTATGGACAAGTTGTCCAAATTGTTGTTAATAATCCCTTGAAAGGTCCACATCCATTTCATTTCCATGGACATCACTTCTGGGTAGTGGGGTCAGGGAATGTTATGGATGGTAACTATGACCCTGAAAAACATGAACTCATATTGGATGGAGTCAAAAGAGACACAATCAATGTGAATCCAAAATCATGGTAAAGAAATTAAATTTTCTGATGTAATAATAATATATTGCTCATTTGGATAAATTGATTGAATATTTATTATTATTATTATCTTACAGGACAGTAATTCGATTTATTGCTGATAACCCAGGAGTTTGGAATTTCCATTGTCACAATGACTGGCACCATATAATGGGCATGGTCGTGACAATTATTGAAGCACCAGAAATCATNAATTTCCATTGTCACAATGACTGGCACCATATAATGGGCATGGTCGTGACAATTATTGAAGCACCAGAAATCATACGACAAAATTATACAATACCTGATGAAACTGTACGGGTCTGTAGCCTACTGGGTATTGACGTCCTAGGTCATTGACATTAATTTACTTTATTATTATTATCAATTACTATTACTTTATTTTATATAATTTGAATATTTCTACGATGAAATATTGATATAACTTTTTATTTGGTAGATCCACCAGCCTAATTAATGAGGTTGTGTTAGATTTATCACATAAAATTAGCAAGTCTTTGACTCTCGAGTCTTCACTATAATTTAAGATTTGAAGACTTCAGTCAAAGAAATGCCACTTTCAGATTTGTTGATGTTTAAATAAAAAAATATATCTAAATTCTTCAGTTCCTATGGTTTCCTATAATTCGACTAGTCATTCCATGTCAGAAACACAGCCTGGCGATTTGGATAATGTTCAGCAAATTCACGTCTAGACTTAAACTCGTCAGTTAAAATTTTAAATATATTTTGAAATAAAATTGTTTAAAATATCAAAATAATTTATTTGAATCGCACTCCCGATTTCCCGTGCACTTGTACTTGATGGACTGAAGTTGAAATTTTAGCAAAATGAAACAGGTCATTCACCCCATACACTATTTTTTCCGTGGTGTCAGCAGCAACAATTTTGTAAACAAGCAAAGATTGAAAAGGCAGCTGGAAGGAATACAAGAGAGGCTTGGGAAGAAAAAGAAACGAAATAAAATATTAAAATCTTTTGAAGACAGTTTGAATAAACTGAAATAAATAATATTTCAAACATAAAATAATATTAAAATAAGTTTAAAATAAATTTAAGAATGGTACTGCTTGCATAGCTATCTTTAATATTTGTTCTTAGTGATAATTAAATGTTTTGAGAATTAGCATTTGACTACTTGCAGGATCTTTATAATCCGGATTCACTGTGTGTCTTTGGAAATTGAGATGTTTTGCAAATTTATTTATTTAAAAATCAACAAATCTGAAAGTGGCATTTTTTTGACTGAAGTCTTCATTTATACAATAATTTTAGTTCCTGTTAAACAAAAATCCTGCAACTTGCAGGCTGCAAGTTATCTTAATAAAATCTGCTGCAAATGGTGTCAATTTTTTTAAATATTTATTTATATAACATAAATTGAATTGATTGTCTGTTATTGTTGTATTGAACTTTTGATAAACTAGAGTACCATAATTTCTTGATTCAATATTTGAATTCTGTGGAGGGGAGAAGGTATTTAAATAACAATAAAAACTATGGTTTAGTTTTACTGAAGCATACTTGTTATCACCAATGATTATCGCCTTCGGTCGTGCGCAGCGGAAGCAAAACTTAATCTAGGTTGCTATCCAAAAACCTTTTAACATAATAATTGTTAAAAGGTTATTATTAAATTTTTATTGAAAGTTTTAATAATTAATTCACTTTTAAGGGCCAAATTTCTAATATATTGTACTTTTTGATTTTCGAACTCGAGACACGACAACTTGAGTCACTGTGAGCTCATGATCGAAAATTCCAGTGACATTTCCAATGTGAACTCGAGTTCACTTTTCATGGCCATAAAACACCATATGACTAATGTACTTTCCCAATCAAATTAACTTTTGAAGTTGCTCTAAAGTGAACAAAAAGTGAGTTATTGTTATTGTATAGTTATTCTTAGGAAATACTGATACTAAATTGATACTAAGTTGATAATTGAGGTCGTTTCGACCTCGAATTCTATAGTCATTAGTAATTTGGACTTGACTGTTACTCTCGAAGTCAACATCATCGTTAGCCCGAAACCCAAATCAGTTCAACTCGAGTTCACTTTAGTCGTTGTAAATTTGTATCATTGACTTTGACTGCTGAAATGAGGTTCCAAAGTAAAAAGTCATGTATTGGAAATTTGCCCTAGTGTCGAGAAAAGGGTTTTGGGAAACACTATTATTCTTGATGATTCCCGGTTTAGCCAGACTCTCAGAGTCACTGGCTCTGAGTCTCTAACCTTTCGAAGTCGACTCTCGGAGTCATGATCATGACTCTGACTCCTTGATTTTGGGGAGTCAACTGAGTCAAAGCTAGAGTCCCGACTCTGGATTCATGTAATACAAAATATGGAAAGTCGAGAAGGACAACATGGAATTAAAAAAATTATTTAATAGTTAAAGTTATATGAGAAAAATAAGGAAAATAAGTCCTATAAACTCATTTGGGGATAGTGTTCTCCATGACTGACTCCGAAGTCATGACTCTGACTCTCACTCTGACTCTCATGACTAACTGCCAGGGTTTTTGGGAGTCGGGAGTCATTTGATGAGTCTGACTCCAAGGGTTTTGGGAGTCAGAGTCATGACTCTGGGAGTCGACTCCCAGACTTGGGTGACTCTTTTGAAACATGCGCACATGGACATATGGGACTATTTTTTTTTACTTTTTTTTTCTCATCTACTTTTATCACTTAACGCAAGGTTCCTTCACAAAAGGAAACAAAACATTAACTTTCATCAGGTTACAACATGTCGTAATTTTTTTTAAATTACAAATTGTTTTCATGATTGTTAGTTGACATCCAGACACAAGGTATGACAATGGAACTGAAAACAAAATTTATATGCTTATATTATTTTGATAGTTATTTTTACAAAGAAATATTTAAAAAAAAGTTATGAATTATTTATTTAACTTGATGAAAGTGGCTATGTTAGTTTCTTGTTGTCAAGTAAACTTGACTAAACGTACAAAAAATTTTACTTTCAGATTGTCCTACCCGATTTTCTATTTTTGTATTATGTGACCTCGGAGTCGAGAGTCATGACTCTGACTCTGACTCAGAGTCGACTCCCAAAATTTAAAGAGTCAGTGTCATGATTCCTAGAGTCGACTCCTAACATTTAGAGAGTCAGAGTCAATGACTCTGACTCCGGCCAAACTGGGAGTCATGGAGAACACTATTTGGGGAGCTTGGGAAGGAGTCATGACTCTGATTCCCAAACAGACCGAATAAATGTCCACCTTTGAAAGGGACAAGTGATGACGGTAAGTTTTAGTACTATCACTTCAAGTAAGAATGTCAACAACAACACCGTGACTTGTCACCAACATTACTACCCATCACCCTGGTAAGGTTATCATCGGTTTATTAAGGCCAACAGTCAAGTTGAATTAGTTTACAATTTCCCCAATGTATATTGTCGAAAAATGAAATGACGTATTCTATGGGTGCATCACTGATTCCTGAAGCGTGAGTTACAGTTCTTGATTTTGTCTTTCGTAGACTTAATTTTTTTTGAAAGGATCATGAAATTCTGGTTCGTGGCTGCAAAGCATAATGGAAGAATTGTAGGACTGAAACGAAGTTTCATACGATGGACTAGTACTACTAATTGTAAGTCAACGAGTGAGGATTCTGGACAGGTTCATAAAACTCGGAATGTTGGTATCATGGCCCATATCGATGCAGGGAAGACTACAACAACAGAAAGAATGCTTTACTACGCTGGTCGGATTTCATCACCTGGAGAAGTTCATCACGGAGATACTGTCACTGATTTCCTACCACAGGAACGAGAAAGGGGAATCACTATCCAATCAGCAGTGGTTGGATTTGACTGGAAGGACTCTCATGTCAATCTTATTGACACACCAGGTCATGTAGATTTTACGTTCGAAGTAGAGCGTTCGCTACGTGTGGTGGACTCAGCTGTTGCTATTCTCGATGCGTCGGCAGGTATAGTACAAAAAAAATTAGAAGGAATGATACAAAATTATGCACAAATTATACAAACAATTTTATTTTAAAAAAAAAAAATTTTTTTTTTTCTTTTTTTTTTGCATTGCTACAGGAGTTGAGGCTCAGACTCTGACAGTTTGGAGACAAGCATCTGCATATAATTTACCAAAACTCATATTTCTGAACAAAATGGACAAGAGTTCTGCTTCACATCACATGTGCTTGAAATCCATTCAATCCAAATTAAAATCTACCCCATTTCTCCTCCAGTCTCCTCTATATCACAACGAACGAGGTACAGGATCAGGGTCAGGACTGAAGGGATTAGTCGACCTTATATCTCTCAAAAGGATGATCTTCAGTCAAACTTCGAAAGGAGCAAAATTTTCAATAGGTAAATTATTAATCTTTTGAAAATTAGGACTACAAATTGAGTATTTAGATGATGTGAGCCAGGACAAAAGTTTGATGAAGCAACACTGCGAACTAGTAGAACATTTGGCTGATCTTGATCTTGTCCTAGCTGAGATAGTCATTGAATCTGAAACGATTGAGGAAATAACACACGAGACTATTCAGAGTGCAGTGAAGCGAATAGTTATGTCNGCAACGATTGAGGAAATAACACACGAGACTATTCAGAGTGCAGTGAAACGAATAGTTATGTCGAACAATGGTATTCCAGTTTTACTTGGAAGTTCATACAAAAACATTGGAGTTCAACCACNGAAGCAACACTGCGAACTAGTAGAACATTTGGCTGATCTTGATCTTGTCCTAGCTGAGATAGTCATTGAATCTGAAACGATTGAGGAAATAACACACGAGACTATTCAGAGTGCAGTGAAGCGAATAGTTATGTCGAACAATGGTATTCCAGTTTTACTTGGAAGTTCATACAAAAACATTGGAGTTCAACCACTGATGGATGCAATTCTCACGTAATTTAAAATCCAAATACTCCAATTAAAAAAAAATTAAAAGCATTTATTTACATCTTTGTTGATCGTAAAATGATATAAAAAATAATGTAACATTTTTTATATTAGATACTTACCAAGCCCACTGGAATTTAACTCAAATGATCCTGTGGTTACAGCTTATGGAACTGAATTATGCTCCTTTGCATTCAAAACTATTCATGATCGACAGATGGGTCCTTTGACGTTCGTAAGAAATTTCAGCGGTTCTCTCTCTTCTGGTCAGAAGATCTACAATGTCACAAGAAGTAAGTTTGAGAAAGTACACAAGACGTACCTCCCATTTGCAGACGAATTTAAAGAAGTGAGTAAATTAAATGTTGGAGAAGTCGGAGTTGTTTCTGGACTCAAGGTGATTAAGAAAAAAATTAAAAAGAAAAACCAATTGCTTTCTTTTCTTACCATGATGAGCTCTTTGTAGGAAACTGTGACAGCGGATACTCTCACCTCCTCAGGAGCTGTTGTGGCTATTGCACAGAAGAAACTCTCCAAGCGATTAGGTTCAGAAGATCAACGTCAAGTGAAACCTTGCTTATCCGGTGTTAATATTCCTGAACCAGTTTTCTTCTGTTCGGTTGAATCTGCATCTTTGGTATAAACTTTGTTCAATGAATCATATTTTTAGATTTAAATAGCTAATTATGTTTTTTATATAAAAAAAAAAAGGCTTTTCGTTTAGAGTCACCAGAAAGGACTAGAAATTGCATTGGAGTGTCTTCAGCGAGAAGATCCGAGTCTTCATGTCCATATTGATCCCGATACGAATCAAACTGTTCTTTCGGGTAAGGAATTTTACCATAAAAAAATTAGTGGGTCAAATTATTAAAATTCGTGACCTATCAGAACCAAAATTAAGATGGTTGAATCATAAGGCTTAATTTTGACTAGCTCTTATACTACAATAAAATTTAGGAATGGGAGAACTCCATTTAGAAATCATTCAAGAAAGACTCAAAACTGAGTTCAAAGTTGACGCAGACCTTGGGAAGCTTATGGTAGCCTATAAGGAGACGATTACAGAACCAAGTCTCAATAGGATCACTTTTGAAAGAAAATTGGCAGATCAAAAGCACTCTGTTGTGATTGAGGTAGAAGTCCATCCAAAGAAGGCTGAGGCAGGACACCCAATTGTGAGAAAAGGTCAAGGGAAGGAAGTTCAAGAAAATCTCAAAATGTTAACAGAGAGGCAGTTACGCTGTATAACTAACGGCGTCGAAGCGTCCCTAAGATCTGGTCCAAAAATAAGTTTCCAGGTAAACGATTTTTTTTTAGCTTTGATTGAAATTCACACCAACACCAATGCTTGAACACGGATTTCTTTTCTTTGAAGGTGATTGACGTCGAAGTTTTGATCAATTTCTTCCAAATAGGACGTGGAACTTCAGAAACTATCATAGAAGCAGCTGCTGCGACATGCGTCCGAGGAGCTCTTCAGAATGCAGCTGTTTGTCTCCTTGAGCCAATTGTGTCATTGGAAGTGATAGTAGACGAAAAGTTTCAACATGCAGTAGTAGATGATTTGAATCGACGACGGTTCGTTATGGATATGATAGATATGATACATGGGAATAAAATTGTCACTGGCACCGCTCCACTAAGTGAACTCATGGGCTATTCAACTGCTCTACGCACAGTGTCATCTGGCCTAGGAACTTACTCAATGCAATTTAAACATTATCAAAAAGTAGTGAATAGTATAGAGGAAGATAAAATAATACAAAAAGTTAGAGGTTTTTAAGTAAAAATTTCTCATTTAAATTTAACTCATTTGTTGTTAGTAAATGAATAAAAAACTTGAAAACTCATCTTTCTGGTGACAATGGTTTCTGTTTCGGTATTTTTCAATAAGCATCCCTGATCTGGTTTATATCTACAGAAAAATTCATTTTAACTAGTTTAGTTATTATGTAAAAAAAAAGTTCATGAATTTGAGAAATTAGAATCATGAACCATGCAAATTCAATTTGAAGGTGGGGGTTGACTCATCATGGGTTGTAACATGGACTGCATGAGCGGTGGTGGTGGCATTCCCATTCCCATTGGTGGACGAAAACCTACAGTTAGTGTATAAATGATTAGTTTACACTTTTGATAAGTTTAGTTACAATTGTGCAAAAAAAAGAAGATGAAATTGTCATTACCTAGCATATTTGGAGGCATTCCAGGTGGTGGACCTGAAGGTGGCATCATCATCGGAGGCAAACCAGAAAGCATTCTATGTTGACCCATGAGTTGCTGACCTGGAGGTCCTTGACCAGGTGGTGGGATAGTTATAGGCATTCCAGGTCTTGCTAAAATTACACTAATTTATTACAACAAGCCATTAGTTCATTTTCAAATTCTTACGTGGAAGCATATTTGGAGGTGGTATAGCTACACCACCGTCTTTTCCCAGCAGTGGTGCATTTCCAAATGGATTCTGTGGAATTTTTCCTGCCTTGAATGCAGCGGCTAAAAGAAAAAATTAAATTACACGTTCAAATAAATAAGAACATGAATGAATAGAAAAATATCTCCATAGAAAGGTTTTCCTGATGGAAACCAATAAAAATTTTGCACGGTTTCGATCAAGTATAAAATACCTTTAATTTTGAAAAGTTGAACTTACTTGTAGCATCAATTAAACTCTGAGCTTGGTCTTCCATCCATTTCTGGTAGAAAAACTTGACATTATCTTTGTGCTTTCGTCCTGCACAATGGGTCTTCCTCACAGATGGCTAACATAGTAAAATATTAACATAATTATAAAATCAATCTAATTAGATAGTTTAGTTTATGTAAAATAAATTGGTTGTGAATTACGGAATCATGTGTGAGATAAGTATCACAATAGTCACAGTAATACTTCGGCATCCTTCATACGTCCGTCCAGTACAGATAGATTATGAGTACCTGACTTTAGATGATTCTTAGATCTTAGAACAAACAGGTTTAAGGTATAATGGTCTAATCAATCAACCAACAATAATTAACACTTTAAAATATAATTTTTTATTAATTGACGTTACAAAGCTCGGCGTTTGGCTGTGAGCTCTGCTCGGGCTTTTAAGATAATTTTTTTTGGGCTCTGCTCTTGCTCGGGCTCTTTGAAATTGCTCGCNCCAGTACAGATAGATTATGAGTACCTGACTTTAGATGATTCTTAGATCTTAGAACAAACAGGTTTAAGGTATAAACCAACAATAATTAACACTTTAAAATATAATTTTTAATTAATTGACGTTACAAAGCTCGGCGTTTGGCTATGAGCTCTGCTCGGGCTTTTAAGATAATTTTTTTTGGGCTCTGCTCTTGCTCGGGCTCTTTGAAATTGCTCGCNATGAGCTCTGCTCGGGCTTTTAAGATAATTTTTTTTGGGCTCTGCTCTTGCTCGGGCTCTTTGAAATTGCTCGCTTGTGCTCTGCTCAAGCATGAACTTTTTCCGAAAAACAGCCTTGGTCTCTGCTCGGGCTAGGGCTCTTTTGAAAATTTATCGCTGGGCTTTGTTCGGGCTCGGGCTCTTTTGAAAAATTCTTTCTGGGCTCTGCTCGGGCTCGGGCTCTTTTAAAACTTTGCTTCGGCTCTGTTCGGGCTCGAGCTCTTTCACAATCTTTCTTGAATTCTGCTAGTGCTTTTTTGAAATTTTTTTCTTGTGCTGTTTTGAATATCTTCATCGTATGATTCCACCTCGCACGTGCATTACACACTCCTCAAAGAAACGTCCAACAAGTATGTTCAATGCGCACTAAGTATGCAAAGTTCCTCTGTGCATAGAAACATCCACTGCTCACGTACAATTCGAAATGCTCATATAAACATTCGTCTCGCATGATCTATACATACTGCGCATTTAAAATGCCTACTACACATACAAACCTCCATTGCGCAAGTACAATACCTACTGCGCATTTAACTTTCTCTGCACACATGCAATACGCACTGTTCAAGCGAATGTCCACTGCGCGTGTGCAATGCTTAATGTTCATGCCACGTCTACTGTACAATGCCTAGCCTACTACGCATAAAAATGTCCATTGCTCACACAAACGTGCTTGATTCTCTTACGCTTTACAAAATTCCTCTCCTGGGCTCCGCTCGGGCTCTTTTGAAATTGCCCTTTGTGCTCTGCTCTTGCTCTTTTAAAAATTGTTTTTTGAAAATTCTCTTTTAGACTCTGCTCTTGCTCAGGCTCTTTTCAAAATTTCGTTTGGACTCTGCTCTTGCTCGGGATCTTTTGAAAATTTTCTGTTGGGCTCTGCTCTTGCTCAGGCTGTTTTAAAAATTTCCTTTGGGCTCTTTTGAAATTTTCATTTGGGCTCTGTCGGGCTCCATTTTATAATTTCNTTGGGCTCTTTTGAAATTTTCATTTGGGCTCTGTCGGGCTCCATTTTATAATTTCTCTTGGGCTGTGCTCTTGCTCAGGCTCTTTTGAAATTTTTTCTTCGGGTATGTTCGAACTCGGGGTTTTTTTTAAAATCATCTTTTCAGTTCAACTAAGAATGTTCCCACTACTCCCCATCATTACAATTTATTGATTTTGTGTTATTCACACAAGAGCCCGAATGAGCCCAGAGCTGGGAACCCAAACCGCCGAGCTTTGGGCGTAATCTTATAAAATTTGGCGTTTACGAATGTTAAAAAAATAATTCAAATTCAAATCATAATTTTGTAGAGAAACAAGGATGTCCCGCAGAAGTGAGTGATTGGTTGGGGTATTTTGACACAAAAATTTTTTTGTGTCACAATGCCCTACTTTTTNAAATAATTCAAATTCAAATCATAATTTTGTAGAGAAACAAGGATGTCCCGCAGAAGTGAGTGATTGGTTGGGGTACTTTGACACAAAAATTTGTTTTGTCTCACAATGCCCTACTTTTCGATTTTGGCAAGTGCGCTAAATTTAAACTATTCGCATGTGAATTTGATTTGATTTGCTTTTCATTAATTCGGTGTTCGGTAAGCGAATTTGAATAAGGTTAATTCACCAAACCAAAGATTAATTTGATTGTAATTGTTCCTTAAATTGGTTGATTGATTATTCATTATTTCAAGTTCAGTCTTTAATGGATTTGATTTAAATTATCCGTATTTTTAGCTGGGTGCGTAGCATTAGAAATCCAGTTTACAATGAAGCGTACCACTAAGACTCGTGGCATTGGTAAGGAGAACTATTTTATATCAAAGTTACTGAACTATAACGATCCTGATCCTTGACACTTATACATTTCAATTAACTTACATTTTAGTTGCAGCTGAACCCCCTTCGATTGATCCTTTAGAAGAATTTGATCCAGTGTCCTCTTCAGAGGAAAATAGCCCTCATAAAAATGATGACGCAAACGAAGGTACTTTTATCATTCAAGATATTAATCTTCAACCACGAGAATACGACGAAGATTCTTCAGATGAAGAGGTAAAACGGAATGAATTAATACTTGTATTGTTGGTTGTTATAAGATATAAAGGGATTTAAAAAATAATTACAGGATATTAGAAACACTATTGGGAACATCCCGATGAATTGGTATGATGAGTACCCACATATTGGGTATGATCTGGATGGAAAGAAACTTATGAAACCGAAACAGGGAGACAAATTGGACGACTTCTTGCGTCGCATGGAAGATCCTGATTTCTGGTCAGTTTGTTTAGAGGAAGCCAATCCACCTGTCAACTTGTTAATAGTGAATTTATAATTTATTAATTTTAGGAAAACTGTGAAAGATAGACAGACAGGTCAGAATGTTGTATTGAGTGACAAGGATGTTGACCTCATCGGACGGATTCAATCGGCAAATGTACCAGACCCAAGTTTTGATGAGTATGCTGTATGTTTATCACAATAAGTTTATGTCATCAATTCGTAAATCATATTTCATTTCCTTATTCCAATTTCAGCCATGGATTGATTGGTTCTCATCAGAAGTCATGGACACTCCACTTAGAGCTATGCCCCCTTCTAAAGCCTCATTTCTACCGTCTAAAATTGAAAAAATGAAAATATCCAAAATAGTACATGCGATAAAAATGGGCTGGATAAAACCTCCACAGAAGCCTTCGACTGAGAAAAAGTTTTATATGCTATGGGATTCTGATGACAAAGCAGATTCAATAAGACGAATTCACAACCATATACCAGCACCCAAAACTCGTCTTCCCGGCAATGCAGAGTCTTACAATCCACCTTCCGAGTACCTTCTTGACGATGAAGAGGTAAAACTAATAATGTTATGATGTTTTTTAAACTCAAGTTGAAATTTCTAACTTAATTAGCTACGAGATTGGGAAGCAAAGAGTGATGAACCTTGGAAACGAAGGTATAACTTCATTCCTCAGAAGTTCAACTCTCTCCGCGAAGTACCAGCTTACCAAAATTACATTAAGGAGAGGTTTGAGCGTTGCCTTGATCTATATTTGTGTCCAAGGGCCAAGAAAATGAGGGTAAATACTCCAGCTTCTTACTTATTCATATTAATACTAAGACTAGTTATCTATATTTAGCTGACAATCAAAGCAGAAGAGTTAGTTCCTCAACTGCCAAGTCCAAAGGATCTGCAACCGTTCCCAACTGTGTTGGCTGTGGAATACAAAGGACACACTGATATGATTCGATCCATTTCAATGGAATTACATGGTCAGTTCTTTGCTTCGGGATCCGACGATGGAACAGTCAAGAGTAAAAAATCTATATATATTTACATAGTTTTCGTAAACACTATGGAAAATATTTGCCTAACTTGTTACTTTTTAGTTTGGGAGGTTGCGACTGGTCGTTGCGTTAAAACGTTTAAACTCGGCGAAACAGTGCGGTGGGTTGAGTGGTGCCCCAACAAAAGTCTGTCACTCGTGGCTGTGGCTGTCGATTCAGATGTTGTCATAATAAATCCTGGGGTTGGTGACAAGTTCATTGTGGAAAAAACAGACACGTTGTTAGCTGAACCACCAGAATTGTCTAACTTTATTTCAAACGAGCGTATGGTAGTGGCTGCTCAATGGGAACCGTTTGATCAAGAGAAATGGGATCTAGGAATCCGAGTCATGATTCGTCATTTCAAACCTGTGCGCCAGGTAAGTTCTGCTCAAATTCAACCATGCTAAATAGCAAAAATTGATTACTGTATCTTACCATCATTGAACAGGTCACGTGGCATGGGAGGGGTGACTATTTCTCAGTGGTCATGCCAGATGGGCTCAACCGCTCTGTAATTATTCACCAACTTTCAACGAGGCGCTCACAATTTCCACTGAATCGATCGAAAGGTCTTATTCAGTGTGTGCTATTTCATCCAATACGGCCTTACTTCTTTATTGCAGTAAGGAAGCACCACTTTTTTAAAATCGAACTCAGAATAACTCGTTTCAAATTAATACTTTGTCTGCACAGACTCAACTCCATGTCCGGATTTACGATTTAGTAAAACAGGAAATGGTAAAGAAACTGATGACATCGTCTAAATGGATTTCGAGCTTAGCAATCCACCCTGGTGGGGATAACGTTATCGTAGGGACTTATGACAAGAAAGTCGTTTGGTTTGATTTGGACTTATCTACGAAACCTTATCAGACACTTCGGTTTCATGGAAATGCTGTTCGGAGTGTTGCTTTTCACAAGCGCTATCCTTTGTTTGCATCTGGATCGGATGATTGCAGTCTCATTGTTTCCCACGGCATGGTTTACAAGTGAGATTGATAATATCATGTATTCAGAATAATTTTTTGATATCGCATACTTAATATTATCTTAATTACAGTGACTTACTTCAAAATCCACTGTTGGTTCCTGTCAAGAAACTCCGTGGGCATGAAAAGTTTAATGATTTTGGGATATTGTCTGTCATGTGGCACAATATGCAACCTTGGGTTTTTTCATCTGGAGCAGATTCTACAATTAAGCTCTATACCTAATCTCTACTCTGTTATATTATCTAATTAATAAAATTTAATTATATTTAATAAAAATTAAGTGTATTTTAGTTATGAGGTATCAAAATTGAATGCAGTGCACTTCAGTTATAAAACAAACCAAGTGCACTGTACAATGTTGAGGGTTGAGGCATAACTGATAGGGAAAGCAATTAATCACATTTTAATTTGATTTCAATAGCGTGTGGTATATAAATTCTGTGTGAAGCAATTATTATTGTTTTGTCCAATCTGAATGCGAAAAATTCAAAAATAGAAGTCAACATTGTGAAAAAACAGGTCGCTAAATCTGAGTTCAGAATATTAACTCAAAATGAGCAACCCTTAATAATGCGAATCTGAATTACAATTGACAAAAATTTGTGATTTCGTAACTGAATGTATCATTCGAATAATGTGATAGGTATCATATTTTTGTTTTACAAAGTAAATAAGAGACATTAATTATTAGTGCTTGGTACGCTTGAGGGAAATACCACTTACCGGAGGTGGTGAAGTAACCGAATGAGGATTGAATATTGGGGAAGTTGGTGATTGAAATAGTGTAGTAGACCCAAAACCTAAACAATAAACAAACATTGAAATTAAAGTTAACTTAACAATAAATGGTATCGTCCACTTACCTCCATAATAAGTCGGGTGTCTACTCGCTGCAAAGTTCGAAGATCGTCCAAATGGTGGACAACTGCTACCTTGGGGACTCTCATTTGAACCTGATCTGTAGTTCATGTAGAGTTTGGCAGGATCCGTAATTCCTTTAAAAAAATTTATTCAATAAATAAATCTATTCAATGAAATCAACAATTCTGAAGAAAAAAAAAATCGTGGTTCCCTTAAGCTGGATCTATAGTTGCCTTTCCCCGACCGTGCTTCGAGGATTGTGCGGTGTGGTTAAAAAATTTCAATGACACAATCAGTTTTTTCCAAGGCAACTGCATTCAAATAGGTACTGAATGTTTTGAACCACACCGCACTTTCCTCGAAGCACGATGGGGGAAAGGCAACTCTAGTTTCAGCTTTACGAGTAGGAAAGAGAACACTCGTGGTCTCTTCTGATCTCTGGTCCCATCTGTTGAAACGATCCTTCTTCGATCGTTCTGTAAAAATATCTCTCACTGTGTCACCGTGGACGAATCGAAGAAGATTTTGATGCGTCTCTACTTCAGCAGTGACTCGATCATGGAGTGTTTTAACTTTGGCAGCAATCACAACAAGGGAATCTTTTACGGATTTCAATGACAGACAAAGATCTAAAATCATAAAGCTTAATTGTCAACATGAACATATCTTTAGTCATGAAAATCTCATCACCTTTAGAAGTGATGGGAACATTATTTCCTAAAGCTGCAATAGCGGCTTCAGCTTTTTTAATTTCCCTTTTATAAACGACCATTCTAGTTTCGTAGTCAGTCAACAGTCGAAAGAAGTATTCCATTGGGTGATAGTTATCTGATTGAAGAGCGGGTGGCGTTTCGCGGGTCATGTGAGCCATTTCAGCATCTTTCACATCCTACAACAATCACAACTAAAATTAAACTGTGTTCATATAATACCAACAAGTTTTTAGAATTCATACCTGCGACATTTGTTGACGAAAATTTTCACAATTTTGTGTCTGGCGTTGAATACAGTTGGACAGGTTTAGGAGCATTTGTCTCGTCTCGTCTAAAACGTTTGTGACTTGCTCTACTGTTTTATACGAAGCTCGAGAGACTTCTGCCATTTTGATTCTTTCATTTTTCATGTGGCTTCTAAAAGAAAATTTAAAGAATAAAGCAGCTTGAAATTCTTATTGATACTTACTTGAGCTCATCTACAAGCACAAGGAGTTCTGCAGGAAGTGGTAGCTCTTTGATTCCTCGTTGATCGAGTCGACTACTTAAAGAGCCTGATGTACTCGTCCCTATGCCATAACTATTGATGGAACTCCCAGGAATCCCACCAAGACCTCCAGTCATTGTGTGTGGAGGCACTGGTGCAGGCGCAAGGAAACTAGTTCCTGTTGTTGTCGTAGGTTGAGATGTAGAGGCCCCAAAAGGAGGAAGACCAAGTCCCATTGTAAATCCACCAGTAGTAGGTGCAGTAGAGGTTAGAGGAGCAAAAGGAGTTGTATTGGTCCTGAAAATTAATTAATTTTTCAAACCTTTAATATGAAATTCTACCTTTTCTTAATTTTATAAGAAATATTCCTCGTACATATAGATTAAAAGAAAGCCATGAATATTAGATTTAAAATGCTTATTTTCCACGCTTCCATTTCATTCTAAATGTGTCCAATTAACCATCTCGCATGTGTGAGAGCCGAGGCACAATAAACTTAACTTCTAAAATTAATGAACTTACGTGGTTCCAAAGCCAGAGGATGAAGTAGCCTGAGTTGTCGTTGTTGTAGTTCCAAAGAGTGACCCTGCAGCAGGTGCTACTACCGTAGAACCACTGATCCCACCTAGCCCTAAGTTAAACGGAGTCGTTGATGCAGTACTAGTAGTAGTAGTTCCAAACAGTGACCCACCCGTAGGTGCTGAAGTAGGAGCAGTCATTGTCCCACCAAGTCCAAAGCTAAATGGAGCAGTTGATGCTGTGGTAGTTGTTGGTCCAAAAAGTGAACCTGTTGCAAATGACGGGGCGGTAGCTGCCCCACCAAGTCCAAAGTTAAATGAAGCAGCTGGCGCAGCCGAAGTTCCAAAGAGTGACCCTGTTGGAGCTGCTGCTGTGGTAGTAGTAGTACTTGTCCCACCCAATCCAAAATTAAACGGAGCAGCTGTAGTCGTGGTAGTTCCAGCGGGCTGCCCAAAACCGAAAGTTGAAGGTGTTGTTCCGATTCCGGTACCTAAGCCAAAGCTAAAGCCCGTTCCTGCGGCAGGAGCCACTGAGGTAGTACCTCCTCCAAAAACTACGAATCAACATAATAGCCAAATTTTAGTAACAAACAAAATCAAATTCAATGATTTTTCAAATCAAAATTAAATAAACTGAACTGAATAGCAACTTACAACTCATTGTTAAGTCAGAGTTCCAGTTAGAAGAAAATCAACAGCACAGTAGTGTTCTGTTTGTTAATTTGAGTAACAGTAACTAACCAACAATTATTTGAAATTTTGAGTTAATCAAATTAATTAAACATGACTTTTGTCCACAGAGTCAAAATACCCGACTGAGTACCCCACCTGGGCACTAATATAGTCGTAGCAGTCGCAAAATTAATTTTACTAAAGAACTTCAACTCAAACTGAAAGAAAGTAAACATATTTTAAGCTGANAGAACTTCAACTCAAACTGAAAGAAAGTTAAACATATTTTAAGCTGATGAGCAGAATAATGATATAATGATAGAGGGGCTGCAGGGTTTCAGCAGTTTTTAGTAACAATTTTACGTTTTTATGAGTGCACGGGCTATGCCAACGGTGCGTCGTGGGTTAGGTGGAAAATAAGGTATATTAAATTTGACACTTTTTTTTAAACTGTATTTTGAATTTCAAATTGAAATTTTGGTGCGGCGCGGGTAACACTAGAAGTTTTAGGTTTCCAAATTCAAAGTGTGCTAGTAAACTGCATCAGCGCATGCGTAAATGGGCATTCAAAACTAAAAACTATGACTATAAGAATGACTTACAATTTTCCTGAGTCATTTTCATGACTCACAATAATGTTTTCCTTATGACTCAATGATTCTCTTAATGTGACTCAATTATTAATCCTATATAACACACTATGTTTGAGTCAGTCTTATAACTCTATCACATAACTCATTATGCCCATACTCTTAATTTTAGTGACTCAAAGTCAAAAAAATTCTACAGTTTAACTAAAAATATCCAAGCAATAATCACTGACTCACGCCTTATAGTTATATAGACAATGAGGAGAATTGTTACAATAAATTAAATTCTTACCTTGAATTTAATTGTGACTCATTTCATTGAGTAATTTTCCACTGATTGAGTCAAACCAAAAGAAAAATAACTCACAAAACGTAAAATTACTAAATAAAGTGACTCGTAACTCGATGAATACAGCATGACTCAAAGTTGGAGTTATGATTCATTGACTCTCTCAGAATTACAATTTTGAGTCATCAGGGACTTTGAGTCATGATGTGGTTAGGGGTATACATATGGGGTGCTGAAAAATTTCGAAGTTTTTTTCAAAAAAAAAAAATTTCTGGATTTTTGCATTTCTTCACGAATATTCTAAAACTTTTGAGACTGTTTAAAAAAAATTTATTTTTGTTTTGCAAAAACTGTCTCAAAAGTCTTCAAATGTCATAATTTGTAGAGAAATATAAAAATCCAGAAAATAAATTTTTTGAAAAAAACTTAAATTTTTTGACGTCACCCAAATGTATACTCCAACCGTGATGTGTGNTTGGAGTTATGATTCATTGACTCTCTCAGAATTACAATTTTGAGTCATCAGGGACTTTGAGTCATGATGTGGTTTGGGGTATACATATGGGGTGCTGAAAAATTTCGAAGTTTTTTTCAAAAAAA
This sequence comes from Holacanthella duospinosa, assembly GCA_002738285.1. Classification (NCBI taxonomy): domain Eukaryota; kingdom Metazoa; phylum Arthropoda; class Collembola; order Poduromorpha; family Neanuridae; genus Holacanthella; species Holacanthella duospinosa. Next base: position 292,850 of record NIPM01000156.1, on the reverse strand, counting down.
AATTTTTCTGGATTTTTGCATTTCTTCACGAATCATGATATTCTAAAACTTTTGAGACTGTTTAAAAAAAAATTATTTTTGTTTTGCAAAAACTGTCTCAAAAGTCTTCAAATGTCATAATTTGTAGAGAAATATAAAACTCTAGAAAATAAATTTTTTGAAAAAAACTTAAATTTTTTGACGTCACCCAAATGTATACTCCAACCGTGATGTGTGTGAAATATTAAATTGTCCAACTCAGTACTTGATCTCATGTCTTACATGGTTTATGCAATAGGTTTTTGAGAAACTTGGAGTTGATTATTATGCAAAAAACCAGTCGAGGGAAAATTAAATAAATTTGGCGGTTAGAAATTTAGTGAATTCTTGAACTCCAACTGGAATTGACAGTCGTCAACAGAGAAGAGAGAAGAGCAACAGACACGGAAGAGCAGAGCACAGAAGAGGTGACAGAACCAGAGATAAGGTTACATTCCAAGAAGGTACGATCGGTAAGAATTATAAATCAATAAGCACAACTAATAGCAACAGCAAGGACGTGAACAGGAGAATTGAGCACAACGGCATACTTGTGACTTGCTATCTCAACTTTTTAGCTTTGATCCCAGAACCAGAATACGTCAAGATTCAAGAAAGAACGGTGACCTTGCCTCTAATGTACTGATTTAGTAACCATAAACAAACCACATTCATTCATAATACNTATCCTCTCCCTATATATATAAATCTTTATATTATAAGAAACCCTTTATATTTACAGAAAATAATAAAATCTTTCAAAAGTCTTCAAATGTCATAATTTGTAGAGAAATATAAAAATCCAGAAAANCAAATGTCATAATTTGTAGAGAAATATAAAAATCCAGAAAATAAATTTTTTGACGTCACCCAAATGTATACTCCAACCGTGATGTGTGTGAAATATTAAATTGTCCAACTCAGTACTTGATCTCATGTCTTACATGGTTTATGCAATAGGTTTTTGACAAACTTGGAGTTGATTATTATGCAAAAAACCAGTCGATGGAAAATTAAATAAATTTGGCGGTTAGAAATTTAGTGAATTCTTGAACTCCAACTGGAATTGACAGTCGTCAACAGAGAAGAGAGAAGAGCAACAGACACGGAAGAGCAGAGCACAGAAGAGGTGACAGAACCAGAGATAAGGTTACATTCCAAGAAGGTACGATCGGTAAGAATTATAAATCAATAAGCACAACTAATAGCAACAGCAAGGACGTGAACAGGAGAATTGAGCACAACGGCATACTTGTGACTTGCTATCTCAACTTTTTAGCTTTGATCCCAGAACCAGAATACGTCAAGATTCAAGAAACAATAAGAAAGAACGGTGACCTTGCCTCTAATGTACTGATTTAGTAACCATAAACAAACCACATTCATTCATAATACNCAAGAAAGAACGGTGACCTTGCCTCTAATGTACTGATTTAGTAACCATAAACAAACCACATTCATTCATAATACATAATTTAGAATATTGCTTGCTTGCTTTCTGATTGGAATGAATATGGCTACCACTGTTTCCAATAACCTTCCAGAGAAAACCCCTGAGAAATCTTCTGAAATTCAAAAAGCGCAGTGGAAACTGGCAGATTTTGATATAGGACGTTCCCTTGGCAAAGGGAAATTTGGAAATGTCTACCTCGCTCGTGAAAAGAAATCAAAATTTGTCGTTGCTCTTAAAGTCCTATTTAAAAAGGAACTCCAGAAGGCAAAGGTTGAGCATCAACTCCGTCGAGAAATTGAAATCCAGACACATCTAAGACATCCCAATATTCTTCGTATGTTTGGATTCTTTCACGATGAGACGCGTGTCTACTTGATTCTTGAATATGCAGCTAAAGGAGAACTCTATAGATTACTTCAACTTCAACAGTTAAAACGATTTGATGAACAAGTGTAAGTGAACTTTTAGTTTTTAGGTTTATGCGTGCAGTTAGACTGAGACTTGTTTTGATGTATTTTATTGAATTTAGTACAGCTACATATGTAGTTCAGTTGGCTGACGCACTACAATACTGCCATTCCTTTGATGTCATTCACCGTGACATCAAACCCGAGAATCTTCTTATTGGTACTGACGGTTCATTAAAAATTGCAGATTTTGGATGGTCAGTCCATGCACCTGCATCAAAGTAAGTTTTTAAAGAATTTATGCAATTTTTAAATGCAGAAAATATTTATCTATTTATTGAAATTAAACCTTACCCTCTAATACAAGAATACAACCCAATACAAAATGATAAAAAATCTTTTGTTAAAATCCGAAAGTAACAACCCTGTGTGGTGAAAAATACTTACAAGTTTGAATTTTAACTGTTTACGCAGGCGCGAGACTGTTTGTGGGACTTTAGATTACTTGCCCCCAGAAATGATTGAGGGAAAGCAACACGACTCAACTGCTGATATTTGGAGTGTAGGAATTCTTTGTTACGAATGTCTTGTTGGAAGACCACCGTTTGAGACTCCGACTTACACTGACACCTACGATTCCATTGTCAAATGTCAGTACACTTTCCCACATTTTGTTAGTAAAGGTGCTCGAGATTTGATCAACAAGGTGAGTGAGAAATCGTAAACTCTTGTTATTGTATGTTTCGAACTAAATTTTTTTCTCTTCTAATTACCGGAAAGTATTTGACAGTAAGGCTAAATTGACATTGGATTTCTTTCAGATATTACAAAAAGAACCAACATCAAGGTTAACCCTACCCGAAATCCTCAACCATCCCTGGGTCATCGNCTTTCAGATATTACAAAAAGAACCAACATCAAGGTTAACCCTACCCGAAATCCTCAACCATCCCTGGGTCATCGACAATGCACGTGCACGACCTCGTAATTCAACCACTGTGGCAGCAACGAATTCTCGAACTGAAACTCCTAACGCAACAAAATAGTCTGGAAGCTCTGATGAATTCTGCCAAAATTATTTTGACAGTTCCTGACTCGATACATGGCATTTTTTTTTTCAACCTATTGTTTTTAAATTACATAATTCTTTTTCTTATTCGCCACGTACTAATTCGTTATCTCAATAAGTTATCTTGAATCATTCAATACTAATGTCGCGTTTAAGAAAACGAATTGGTAAGTTTTCTAATTTGACTAAAGTCGAATTGAAATCAATCTTGTAAACTTAAAGTAAGTTATTCATCAATAAATTTTTTGAAATTTTGCACTATACATTTGGGCGCTGTCAAATTTACTTTAAAACTAATAATTACATACATAATAGATGACAAATATTTCAACCTATCTTAAATTTCGTGTAGGGATAATAAACTTCTATTGATATAATCAATATGAAAACCCTAATTTTCCAAACTATCTACACCAATCAAGAACAAATTTATTATATAGCTGCAAATGAATATATCAAGGGACAAGAATACTAAAAATCAAAATTTCATATTAAATACCGTGTGTTGAATTGTTTCCCCAACAAAATTCAACAGCCAACCAATCAGATATGAATATTTTAAACATTATTAAAATATGGTTAGCTGGCATATTTAATTAGTTAAATTTTCTTGGAAAATCAATCAATACAAAGTTCGTAAACATACAATTAAATTTGAAAAAGAATCTCCCACCAATAACCATGACTAAAAATTCAAATATAAATTATTTGAATAATTGATCATTTCCAGTGGGAAATTCATTCCATTATTTGATTTCCTTAGATGATGAAACTCATAAGAGATATTGATAGGATTAGAACTTATCTATGAGATTTTGTCTTAAATAGTGGACTTTGAATTTAGACGTATCGAAACTTACACATGTGTAGAGGGAAAATAAGAAATATCATGTTGAGTAAACTTAAAATTTCCTGTTTTGATATTGAAGAAGGATTTGTTTTTAGACTGTTTCGTAACTGTAACGAATGCTTCGAGCGAGGAAGCAGGCACAAATCACACCCAGAAGTTCAATTCCAGCCAAGACAAGGGCAACGATTCCAAGAGTTCCCACAGCAAAGTCGTCTATTGCTTTTTGTAAGCAGCCCTGAAAATAGATGTAGTAATGATCATAAAACTGGCAAAAAAAAAAAAAAATTTTTTAAGTTAAGGAACACTTACATCAACGTAGATAACTTCCTCAGCGACTTCCCACGTTGTATTAGTGTGAATGTTTGAACTGCAACTTGGTGTGTCAACTTTGCAACAAGTCTCTGGGATATCAGGGAGAGATGCATTGTTCTTTTTGATCAAGTCCTTCCAGTCCGTGAAATTTGTAGTTCCACAACAGTGGAGCTGAAACAAAATTCACCAAAGTCAAGTGGTAACTTATTTTGACTATCAAATTTGTAATCATAAAATCAGAATGATGATTCATACACTTTATCAATCAAACCAATTCAATTTCAAACATATTGATTTTGACTGGTTTGACTCAAACATTCATGCCTTGAATGGTCAAACAAAAAGGTCATCCTGAAATATCATGATATCAAGTTATGATTATTTTCATCTTTTTAGAATACACCAGACACCAACCTTGATTTCACTAAAGTAACCATTAGTGCAAACAATCTACGTAGTCATTATTCATAGTAGCAAACACGTAAACTCAAACTCACATTGTGTTGCATGACGTTCCAGGCTTTGGTAATTTCGACTCCTTTAGTGTCATTGACTCCATAGGAAACTTGACTATCTTGAAGTCCCTTGGTCAGAACTGATTGAACATCGTCTTTTAGAGCAAATGCAGCAAAAGCTGCTCCCAATTCCAAAACCAAAATTAGGCCAACCAAAACAGAGTACTGAAAAATAAAAAGAATCAAAATTTTGATATCTAAAAATATTTCATCATCATCCAAGATAATCAACAGGTAGCGCTGACTCACACTCATCATCATGCAGTGATTCTCTTTGACTGCTCCACAACATCCCAGAAATGCAATGATAAAGATCAAGACTCCAACAGCAATTAGAAGATTTGGTGGAGTTGATAAATCGCTGACTTGAATAAAAGCTAAGTACTTCTCATTCCACCCGGCTTTCGTAGACACACCAACTCCAATCAAAATTGCTCCGATTATCTAAAAAAAAAGAACGCATTCAATAGAGTCCATGTTTAGAAACTTAAACATTCAAGGATGAGTCATATCTTGTTTCCTTTATTGTGCGATTATCAGAAAATCGACACCGTCAGCATCACGCGAAAAAAATACACCCTCTCTTCGTCTTTCTACAATATTGGCTCCCATTACTCACATGATGCTCATCATTTCATAGTTAAATATGAACTTTAAAGAAACAATATAATGGATTTGGAAGAACTGATTACAATACAAATACATTGTCCCCTCAACTTGTTGGCGTCGGTAGCGAATAGCCGTAAACAGCCGAGCAAATAAATATTCAAATTAGTTAGTGGAAAGTTTTTGAATATGAAAAAGAAAGAGAGTCGAATTCATAAAAAGCCACTGCAGTGGCCAGGGTACCAGCTTTTTTATTTATTTAAGGAATAGGAAATGTCTAATCATAACATAAATGCAAAATTATATCCAATGGTACGGTTGTTGCATGCGATTCTGAATTGTGATACAGCATGTAGATAATCGAAACAGAATTCAGTAGTCAAGTTCTCGTGCAACCTTACAAACAATCGCGCACGAAATAAGTACTGTACGTACGAAATTTATTAAAAAACCTGTCCTCTAACTTTGAAACAACCTTGTAGAAAAACAGCTGTTAATGCTCAAATCAATCTCATCATGGGATTGATTTGGACTCGTGCTTAGCGAGTTTAGTTTATCAAAATAAGTAATGATTTTCTTTCTGAATGAAACATATTATGTCATTTGTTTTTCATTTCGTTAAAATTGATTGATGAACCCCTGACACCATAACAAATAGACCTGAGAGCCGAGTCTTTTAGTTTAAAAATATGAGGTGATGATCACCTCATATTTCAAAAAAATAAACTAACTAGATTGAAAATTAGTAGTAAATAATAAAAATTAAATGAAATTTTTATTTTTACTCAGTATACACCCTTGGTAAGAATTATAAAACATAAGGGAGTTACTTTTGATCCTTATTAGGGATTGCAATTGAAGACCGTCCCCGATCAGGGAATTGGGGATTTCGGGGAAATAGATTCCCTGGAAACGCCGGGGATCCCCGATCGGGGAAAATAACATCAACATAATAGAATTAAGTGCTGTTTTTTCTTTTTGTTATTTCTTTAAAAAATTTTTTTCATAATTATTATTTTTTTTTTCACAAAAGTTTGTTGGTTTGTTGTGAATGGTGAAATGCAAAAAAACAAAATCGGGGGACCGACAGGGAAAACGGGTATTTCCCCGTCCCCGTTGTCGGGGCAATTTCCCCGCCAATTGCAATCACCGAGTATCACCGTGATACTCGGTGGTAAGGACAAAGTGAGTGTAAAATAGCCAAGCCAGAAATTTGTTGATAATATGCAATGCACTTTCCTTATCTTATTCTTATGCTTTTCTTTATTTGTTACTTTACAAAAATAATAAGTGAGGAAGAAACAAAAGAAGAATGAAAGAGATGGGAAAACCTAACTGAATTTACGGTACAATATACTTGTAATTTAAGTANCTTATTCTTATGCTTTTCTTTATTTGTTACTTTACAAAAATAATAAGTGAGGAAGAAACAAAAGAAGAATGAAAGGGATGGGAAAACCTAACTGAATTTACGGTACAATATACTTGTAATTTAAGTATAACATGCACGCATGCAGACAGAAAAAAACATAGACCACCAGAACATAGGATGTCAGGAAATTTTAGTAATATAATAATTTCAATTGGTCATATGGAAAGAACATCATGAAAGTTGACGAGGGCAGAGAACTCCTTAGTAAATTATCTTCCTTGCCCAACGTCAATCCATCAATATTTACAACACGTTACTGGTNATTGGTCATATGGAAAGAACATCATGAAAGTTGACGAGGGCAGAGAACTCCTTAGTAAATTATCTTCCTTGCCCATCGTCAATCCATCAATATTTACAACACGTTACTGGTAGTGATTACTCTGAGAACCAATTTTCTGAATCTCTTGTAAGATATCGTTCACCCTGTATGTAATATGGCCTANTTAGTGATTACTCTGAGAACCAATTTTCTGAATCTCTTGTAAGATATCGTTCACCCTGTATGTAATATGGCCTAAAGAAATCATCAAAAATATCCAAATTTGTTTTAACATTTTCTGTCTCTCTATCATTCGTACAATTCTCTTACATAAACCATGTTACATTGACCAAAAAAGTACTCCAATTCTCATTCCATTACAACAAGAAATGACTACACCCTAATTTTACTCAATAATTATTCTTATTCATCAACAATAAAGATCATTGGCCTTTAAAATCACCATTCTAATTCATTGCTAAAAAAAATCTCAAATTTCCATAGGTAAGTGAAATTGTGAAATAGTATGGATGAGTCATCCTCATGCATGGGAAATGACCAGTGTGGTCAACAACTTACGACGAAGCAAAAATTGAAGAGGAAGAGAAGGTATTTGATTATCTTCATGCCTCCTTGAACCATTTTGAGACTTGTCCGACTATACTTCTTCCAAAATATCCAAAAAAAATGTTGATCGATTTGTGTTTTGTTTCTTTTAAGTTCAACTGCTTCGCTTGATAACAACCTTACTCCAACACTGCACAATACTCACTAACTTCTGTGACTTGTGTTGTGACACAATTTTAACTCTACACTTTTTTCGTCATAATGAAATGAGTAATGCTATTCCTAACCTAAACACTTTGAATTCGAATGAATCCAAGCGCCAAAGTTCCTTTAGTTAAAAAACATATAGAAATAACATAGTAGAAATATCCAACGTTAAGAGGTGATTCTTCAAAGGTTAAAGGGGAAAACTCATCAAATTTTAACACCGTGTACCGTGTTGGGCATTCAAAATCTCGATTTTAAAATTGAAATTTTAAAATTTCAATTTTAAAATTGAAATTTTAAAATGAAATAAAATTTTGTTGAAATTTTAGTTTATCTGATTATGCCACAAAATAAAAAGTTANTTAAAATTGAAATTTTAAAATTTCAATTTTAAAATTGAAATTTTAAAATGAAATAAAATTTTGTTGAAATTTTAGATTATCTGATTATGCCACAAAATAAAAAGTTAAAATTTTAAAATTCAGCCAATCGGATTTAAATAGACAAATTTTAATTGATTCAACAGTATTTTAGACCAGAAATGACCTTCAGTGACCTTTTACGGAAACTTAGAAATTTTTGTTTCCTTTATTGAAATTTAGAAACTGCAATAATTGAAAATTTAAACCAAATTTTGATCATTTTATAGTAATACAAAAAAAAATTCATTCAACTTATTAGCAGAAAGAAGAGATAAATAATTAAATATTCACAATCATATGAAGAGTTTTTAGTTAATTTGTACTTCAATCTGCATGACCTTACTATAAACATCTCCTGTCATAAAGTAAGGAATAAGACCACAATAGGTCACTAATGCTTTTGCTCTTTGTTTCATCTCTTCTAATTCCTTCCCTTCAGTCCCACCACCCATCCCTTCCACTTTCAATCTTTTATACCTTATATGAAGTGATTCCATTGTAGCAAGAATTACGTCAGGAATATTCATTCGAATCTCATCTGTATATGTCTGGAAATTAGTTACACACCGCTCAATATCATCTTTCTCAAAAGGAATTATACGTATCCTCTCAATGATCTAAAAAAAAATAAGAAAATAGTAACAATAAGTAAATTAAATAAAAGAACAATTCTTACAGCGAGTGCATTTTCTGTTCGTCGACTGTGATACTCATCAAAAAATGTCATGAGATCTACAAGAAGATAAAATGTAGTGGAAGTGACTCTGCTGTTGAAATCTGGTGGTGTTGCTTGGTAGCGTTCAGCCAAGATTAATGCAATTGCTTGTATTCTTCCACGTGACGAGTCTTCTTTTGATTTTCGACTTGCATGCTGGGTTAAATATAATAATTGAAAATTAAATAATAATCTTATAAGGAATATTAATAATAATTGTTTATAAAACTTCTGTCTTACTCTTGAAATGAGACGGTTGAGAACCGTAAGAGCTGCATCAGCTTTTCCACTCAAATCATACAAGACAACAGCATCTTCTAACATTCCATTGTTTTCTGATTGGGCAGCACAGTAGTCAAGCTGAAAGTGATATAAAAATGGTATGTGTTTAAGTTCAAAATATATTTTTATATTTTATTATTTTATTGAAATTCTTACAATTGGTCGAATGTTGATACCCATGTTCTCGAGCATCCCAGGAGTTCGACAACCATCTGGATTCATTCCGCCGAAAAGTAACTCAAAATTTTTACTTTCAATTGCCATATCACTTACACAAATTGAGAATAAATTGGATCCATTTCTTTCTTTGATATTCCTGTGTACACGAAAATATTTTCCTCAACACATAATAGGACAAAGTCAACGACTAAATAAATTAACAAATTTCTTACCTTAGTAAGTAGAGATAATTGAGGGCTTCTTTTGTATTCGTCCCTTGAAAGGTTTTAGCATACTGAACAATCAAATGAGAGTAATTGAGCCGTCTAATCCCTGGTGGATCAGCTTTTAGACGAATTACTGACAAGTGAAACAAAATATATTTTATCAAATTGATGTTTTTTCTTTAAACTTTTGTTCCTTTTGAATCATTCAAAAAATTCAATAATCATTTCTCCATCNGTGAAACAAAATATATTTTATCAAATTGATGTTTTTTCTTTAAACTTTTGTTCCTTTTGAATCATTCAAAAAATTAATCATTATGTTTGAATTGCTTACATGGGAGAGTTTTTGAATCGCTGATGATGAGGAGTCCAATTTCATGTAAAGCAATAGCAATATGGACGCCGTGAGTCTTGAGGTTGTTGACTCTAGAGAGAAATTCCACCGCTGCTTCAAACTGGCCCGTGAGAAAAAGTGACTGGAAATAGGTAAATGGCTGCTTGAAGGCGTCAAAGTGACTCTCTCCGTACTTCTCTAAGATCAAGTCTTGAAGTGATGAGTATGCTAAGTAATCTGTATAATGCTTGTTCTCGGGCGATGGCTCGTCTCGAATTTGACAGAGTTTCAGCCATAAATAGTCGTCCAGACGATTCGCAATATCCGAATGATCATTGACCACGTCGCATGCTGCGATAAGGCAGTACACAAGTCTGTAAAAGTTGGCAAAAAAACAATAAGTTACATCAGAGAATAATTTCATTAATTATTAAAAAAGAGAATGAAAAAAAAAATATTGCAAGTAAACTACGACACGGAAAGCTTTTGAAAAAGGTCTTATGTAATCTTAATTTTTGTTTAAATCTTCCAAATAGTAAAAAATTGTCCCTCACCGCTTATATGGATCAGTGCTACCGCTTCTTATTACTCTAAGATATTCAAGACGGATTTGTGCTTCAATTTCTTTAGGCAGCCCTAATGATCCTGAAGTTGTTGCATGTTTTGCATATTCAGACAAAATTCCAGCAAATTCATTATTTTCTACTTCCTCCCTCAAGTAAATGATAGCGTCGTCAATGTGTCCACTTCGTAGGAAGATATAGACCATGACCCAAACTGGTCCACATTCCCCAGGCCCAATTTCCAACCCAGGAATCGATAGAATATTCTTCATTGACACAAAATTTTTTAGAATTAGCCTCACGGAAGGAATGCCACCTAGAATTCAAAATAAAATTTTTTACCCAAAATTTTGAAAAAGACGTAATTTTACAAGCAGATACCCAAACGACCGCGTCCTAAATTTTTCCAAACTTCACCCTGGACTTTTGCAAAGAAACTTTTCTCCAAATACTGTTTAGCTCGTAGAATGAGAGCTTTTCGAATTCGAGGATTTGATCTCTTCTCAATTACCGAGGGCACAGGGTTGACAGGAAGGGATGAAACCATAGACAAGACACTTTGCCATAATTCCTGTATGTTCTGAATATTCAAAAAAAATTAATTCTTGCAAACGCACACATAAATTATGTAGGAACAAAATGTGAATAGATTTTTATTATCGATTTACCTTATCATTTAGGTTGTAGGCAACTATCTCAAACTTTTCCAAAAGGTTCGGTTTCAACTGATTGGTGATAATAGCCTTGACATATCCATCAATTTCGTGGCTATAGGTGAGCTCCATTTTACTCAGAACGCTCGACGACTCCAGTCGTTTATCATGAACTGAATGCTTAGATAACCATTCGTAAATCATCAAATTTCTAAATAATTAAAGTCCTTTTAAACTTTGAAAACTCATTGTTTTACCCTATACTCTGCTCCAAGTTGGTGGTCCATCAAGATCAATGACTGGTTACCCCCAGCCCCTTCACTCAGCGTATTCAAAATTTTTTCCTTATCAACGGCCCATGAATTCTTAAGATCATTTCTGACATTCTCTTTGAGTCGATTCAACAGAGACTTCGAAGTTGACTCAACGGCAGAGTAAATTATGCTTGTTTTTTCTCCACGTAAAAATGAGTCTAAATCTGCTTCTGATGCGCCCCCTTGTTGTTGAGAATCTGAACTTATCACATTGTATAATGGTTCCAACTTCTTCGACATTTTTGTGATATCTACTCCCTTAGTGCCAAGGAAGACAGAGCTATATATAATAGTTTATAGTAGAAATAATTTACGAATATTTGCTCTACAAAATTAAGAATTCATTAAATCTTACGCCTTCGTCTCAGCACTAGCTCCAGGTTCATCACGTGTATTACGACCAACAAGAAGTTGACCAGCTTCGAGTACTTGACGAAGATTTCGTTGAACCCGTGGCATATCAGACGAGGCCTCAATTTCAGACGAGAGTGCCTCTGCATCTTGAAGTATTTTACTAAAATCGAGGTCTTCCATCATCATCCTCTGTTGAACTAAAAAACAACAAAGAAAATCTAAAGATCTGATATCAGGCCTTAATTGTAATTAACTTACATGTTTGGGAATTGATTATTCAAGGTAACAAATGTTAAACAATTGATTGATTGTTGATGATATGTATTGTTATTGAAAACTCGTGAAACAACTCTAAAAAAGTGATTTTTTCAGAACAAAACAAAAAATTCTCCAATGACGTGAGTTCACCCTCACATTTCTTTTCCACAGTTGGGAATAATTATTGTATAAATTTTTGACCTAATTACAGAAAAAGTTCTTTTTACGAATTTTTGTGCCAAGTACTACCTAATAATTACTCAATAAATTAGAAATTTTACGCAAAATTAAGAAACGGAAATTTATTATTGGCGTTCAAGTCAATACCAAAATTTTACTACAAATCTATGCCAAAAAATAAGAAAAAAATGTTTTTTTTTAATTTGCTAAAAACCTTTTTTTGAATTATTTTAAAATGAGCGTTAAGTTTTTCACACTTTTTTTTTCTTTAATAACTCCTACTAAATTTGTAAGAAACATCTAATTATTAGAAATAAATGAGTAGAAGTAAATAGAACTTCTACTGATTGCATCAGACTTGTGTACTAGAGTTAAGGTTTTTGTTAGGTTCTTAGATTAGGTTGTTTTGTTAAGCTAATATTACATGCATTCATCTTAATTTGTATATTTGTTAGAAAAAATATATAATACTGTAGTCGACGAATATAAGATACTAGTTTTTCCAGCGAAAATTTGAAGTCTTATAACCAAATAATGGTTTTATAACGGATGGGTTTATATCTTACGTACTTATGATCTTACGGTAAGTACTTATGATTTTTAAAAAATCTAGAGATTATAATATAGTACCGATTGAACATCTAAAATTCAATGACTTCCAAATCGCAAGGGTAGAACAATTCAAATATTTAGGTGTTTTTTTAGATGAGACACTATCATTCGAAAAACATACCTTGCACGTAGAAAACAAAGTAGCAAGCGGATGTGGAAGGATCAGAATAATAAATAGAGCACTCACTCCACATTTATACAAAATCGTATTAAACGCCTACGTACTATCACACATAAACTACTGCTTCAATAATTGGGCAGATGCGCCTATTAAACTTTTTTCCATACAAAATAAAGTTAACAATAGTCTAATTCAATACTTCTACCCTTACACGAATAAGAAGAAATACACTAGATCAAAAATTTACTACAACTCAAAATTCAATTTCGAAAATAAGGATCATTACGACCTGTATGATTCGTGCAATATTCTAAGTCTTAAAGAGAGGTTAGATCAAACAACACTTACCGAAACATACAAACTTATCTTTCTACAAAACATTGCAGATCTCAACTCTTACTTAAAATTTAAAGAACACACTAGAGAAACTAAAATGAAGAATTCACTAAAAGTGCTAACAAGGAATTCAAAGTCATTTGAAAAATCTTTCGTCGCAAGAGCCATTAATTTATGGAATAGGTATGTTTCTTTTACCAAAGGAGAAGTTGAACCTTCCTTAAGCAAATTTAAAAAGAATGTGAAAGAATGGGTAAAGAGTCATAGATCTGATATTTTCACAACATACATCTTTTGGAATAGCATAGTTCATCCCAAAAATTCGGTAATGAACCATCTAAAAAAAAATTAAAACAAACCGAAGTGCTAGTACCACTCAAAACTACTAAATAAGTCTACTAGGTTAATTAGGTTAATTAGGTTAAATTAACAATAAGAATTACACTCTAATCTTATACCTACATAAGTAGGCGTGTCTTTTCATATTACCATTTTCTTGTAAAATGATGTTACTGACACGTAAATAAATTATTAAAAAAAAAAAAAAAAAAAAATCCGTCGACTATTGTAATTAGAAATTTATTAAAAAATAATTTTATTATTGAAAATTTATAATTTATGAGTAAGTAGCAAAATAAATTTGAATTAGTGCTTTTCCTGGTTTATAAAAATAGTACGCTTAAATTATTTCAGATTGAGCATTATGATTCTCTTATTCGCTCGGTGATTCTCTGATTGCATCAATTGATTACACATCTTAAATTGATGTTCTGCTATTGATGCCCAGCTTTAGGTGAGAATGGTGTGAATTGAGTCAAATATAGATTTACATGGTTAGAAAATATTCTGACGCCGATTTTTATTTGACTTTCGCGGTTTTTTTATATATCACATTAGATTTTATATTTTACACGGATTTGAGNGACGCCGATTTTTATTTGACTTTCGCGGTTTTTTTATATATCACATTAGATTTTATATTTTACACGGATTTGAGCTAATAAATCACATTTGTAGCTGTTTTCTTTTATTTTAGTTTAATTTGTTCCACAATTTCTTTCAAAAAATTAAAAATTGTAGATTTTAATGTAATGATTTAACAAAATAGTAAAACGTTGTGAGATATGATATGACTGACAAGTTATTTTTCAGAATAATTTATACAAATTTTTTATTCTTTTTTTGTATATTATCATCACTAATCTGTACAATTAATTACTTCATGAGTACTGTGCCACCCAAATTATGGTTCATAATTAGCGAAAATGTGAAACGAATTATTTCCTACTACAACAATTCCAATTTCCAGCACAAANGATAATAAATCACATTTGTAGCTGTTTTCTTTTATTTTAGTTTAATTTATTCCACAATTTCTTTCAAAAAATTAAAAATTGTAGATTTTAATGTAATGATTTAACAAAATAGTAAAACGTTGTGAGATATGATATGACTGACAAGTTATTTTTCAGAATAATTTATACAAATTTTTTATTCTTTTTTTGTATATTATCATCACTAATCTGTACAATTAATTACTTCATGAGTACTGTGCCACCCAAATTATGGTTCATAATTAGCGAAAATGTGAAACGAATTATTTCCTACTACAACAATTCCAATTTCCAGCACAAATTAAAAAAAAAAAAAAAACTGTTAAATCTCACTAGATTTTGTGTTCAATTTATTAAAACAAAAATAAATCACCAAAAAATTTTTTTTTGTAGATGCAACAAATAAAAGGATTTATTGCAATCTNAAAAATTTTTTTTGTAGATGCAACAAATAAAAGGATTTATTGCAATCTATTTGAAGATCTTAAATTTTGAAATTATAGACACAATTTTACAATAATTATTTAACTTTATAAATAATTGGATATTGAAACGGTGAGCGACGCCACCGTAAATTTATAATTATTATTATAATTAAAATTATTATTTTTCAATGTTAATATTTTGCTGCGAGCCAAGGCTCGCAGACTTTGGATAATTTAATTTACAAATGTGTAGTTTTTTTGTAAAAGAAAGGATGAGGATGGGTTTAGGGGCTCCTGATTGGTTGTTTTTTTTCTCCCCATGCAGTTCCAAACCAAAAGAAAAAGGAACTGCATGAGGAGTTTTTGGTCGTCNAAAAGGAACTGCATGAGGAGTTTTTGGTCGTCTTTTCGTCAGTTGGGTTTTGGGCTCTGGGATCATCAGTTGGTCCAAGAGAAGTTCTTTTCTTTGTAAAATAAAAATAGTTTTCGTTATTTTTGTTTTCGTAAGTCAGTCGGTCTGTTATTGTCATTTATTGTGTGAATCGTCAGTCGTGTCAAGAGGTCAGTGGGTCGTGGGTCGTCGGTCGTATTTGTCCATCGTCCATTTGTCCAGTCGTCATTCGTCTGTCTGTCAGGTTCGTGTTGGGTTTTTGGTATTTGGGATTTTGGTGGTGTACTCTGTCTTTCTTGTCTATCATTTGTCCTGTCAGCAGACAGGACAGAGAACACATCGTTACAATATTATAAATAGGATCCTTTATCCTAGTCAAGGTTGCTATGAGGAATTTTGACATCTTTGAACATCAAAGGTTAGTTCAAGGTTGCTATGAGGAATAATCCAAAAGTCCTTTTGGATTATTTTGGAAAGACGACTTTTGGATTTTATTCCTCATAGCAACCTTGGGTTAGTTCATAATTCTCCTCTTTCAAAAATTTAAAATTTTCCAATTTCTCGATTTCGAAATCTATATAGCCTTGGGAACGGAGTTAGATATCGATTTATCAAAGATGTTTTTTGTCAGGGTTCGTCGCTTCGCTTTATAAAGCGAAGCGACAACAAACGGTTTCCATGAACCCTGTTTTTTGTAAATTTCTCTAATCAAGTAAACTTAATCCTAGTATTATCAATAATTGGATATTTATTTATCTTTAAATTAATCCACGGAAAGAAATTACGGTAATTNTTAATCCTAGTATTATCAATAATTGGATATTTATTTATCTTTAAATTAATCCACGGAAAGAAATTACGGTAATTTTTTTTACAGGATTTATTATCAAAATTTTGGCTCAATTAAGGTAATGCATGCGTATGCTTTTTTTAAGACAAAATATAAGAGGATATTTGGCTCATTTTAAGAGTTAAAAAAAAATCTTAAAATATTTTATACTTTGAAATAACACAAAGAATTTCTACCTAATGTTTTACTACTACTCTATTTTAAAACAAATCATTGAACTAAAACTCAATGATCCAATCATAATAAACATTAATTTAAAAAAATAATAAAAATTTATTAATATAAAATAATAAAAATTATAATTAAATTATATTTTTTCAATATAGTGGCACAAAATTCTAAATTTTTCTCCATCTCTGGGGAATAGCCTGAACCGAGAGATTAAAATTCTTCACATTATTCTCTCTCATGATTTTTTCATAACTCGTTCAGTTGCTGCGAAGACGTTGCCCTGTTTTGACCTTTCAAGGTATGTTCTCTTCCATCCTTTTGTCATCTGTTCTATTCCAAATCCCTACTTCAACCACATTTTAATCACTAACTTAACAATTTACTCATTTTCCATCCCTTACACTTACCCCTTTATCATCAGATGTTCAAAATTCCAATAATTTTTGTACTAAATGTTTTCTTTTATTATTTTTAGTCTAACAAGGGTCAAAGTTCTACAGAAGACGACTCTCGTCACTTGACCAAAACCTTCAAATTCACATCAACCTGGAGCTACAACAGTAGCATAACCCGGACGGATTTTAACGGGAATACAGTAACTGTAAGTTGTCATCAAAAAAAAAAATTTTTTTTTAACTTCCTACGCATTTCCGGTTCGAGCATATGTTTTTCCATTCCCATGCCGGCTGAGTCTGATTTTCTAAATTCAACTCATAAATTAATTGAATTCATTATTGCTATTATCGAATTTTCTTCATTGTTAAATCACCTGGTTTTAGTTTTCATTGAGTTGGAACTAAAGTCATGTATGAGTTGGATGTCTCATGTGTCATCCATGCTCTCAATGAATCTGACAGCTGGTTCCTAAATTTCAACTTAAAACTAATCTTCCGTAGTCATTTACTTCAAATGATTACTTGTTATAATATTTCAATGAATTTGATTTAAGATCCATATGGATTTAGAAATTAAAAAGAATTGAATAAGTTGTAAGTAAAAGTCAATAAATGTATATCTCAAGTTGACTTTTATTAGCGTAGGAAGTAAAAGGTCGTAGGCGTATGTTATTATTGTAAATCCTAGGTTCAAAATTATTTTCTTTTCTTTTCAATTTAAATTTTTATCAATCACTAACTACTAGTAGTTTGAATAGGCTTAAAGACCTTTTGGTAATTTAATTTCGAGGATAAGCTCTTTTCTTCTGAATGTGAAAGGCAGGAAGTCGATGGAAGAGGGGGGGAGGGAGGGTTATAGCTAAGATTTTGATTTACATTGTTTATTGAAGGCAAAAGCTACTTTCTACCCAGATAATAATATCATCATACAGATTTATAACACTTTGTTTAAAAGGATTATAAGTTTGAGACAAATGTTGCCTCAGGTCAGGTGTTTGTGTCTTACTTCATTCGAACCTATTTCTTAATTTTTATGACATATTTTGGCACCAGGTAGCTACAGGACTCTCTGTCAGTACGGTTTCTTATAAACCATCATACTTCGACAGACACGTTTTCAAATAATCCTTTCTCTCTCCTCGTCGCCATCATCACCTCACCGCCATATTATTTACCCTTTCACTCTTAAAAGTTTTGTACAATTTGCTTAAAAAAAATACAGTCATTTATTACCAAGTAGAGCTTAATCAAACCCACTCTACCTGTAAATTAGTAGCCAATAATGAGTGAATTTAGAAATAAAGTTATTCAATTTTCCCTTTCCCCCAATGGATGTTACCTTTGATTATCATTCATTCAATTCTACTGTGTGGCTATATCTTTAGAATAATGACTTCAAATAAAAATNATGAGTGAATTTAGAAATAAAGTTATTCAATTTTCCCTTTCCCCCAATGGATGTTACCTTTGATTATCATTCATTTAATTCTACTGTGTGGCTATATCTTTAGAATAATGACTTCAAATAAAAATAAAATTTTTTTTTGTCGAAAAAGGTTGAACTTAACGTAAGTCGGTATTCAAGGTTATCATTGTCATCCTCCTCACATGCCATCTCACTCATCATTCTCTTGATTACCTCTGAATTAGCAAACCTACCACCATCAGTATGAGATTTGTCGTAGGATGAGATGTTAGGCAATAATAATGTTAACATGTGAATTGATAAAATAAATTGCTTACGTGGACAATAGGCACATGGAAGAGTATGAGTTTTTCATTCAGCGATTTTGGTAAAGTAAAAATGGATGCTTGAAGGATTTTTATTTTTACAGGTTATCAGACTATAATTTTTAACTCGGTGGCTGTAAGATTAGAGGTACATGAATTCAATGTGCTGAGTACTTTGGTGTAGAGATATCATTGAAAAGTAGTTAGTGCTGAGCTGTGAAAATTGTTAACATAGAGATGATAGGGATTACTTACTTGTAGTGAGGTTTTGGTGAATAATATGTTTTCATAGTTTTTAAACTAAACTTGATGATGTAAAATAAGTTGATGAAAAAGAATGTTTTTATTATTGGGCTATATGAAGACAGGAAGGGGTGGAAAGTTTAGATAGGGTGAGAATTAGCAGGAAGTTTACGAACAAGGTCCTTAATTTTACTAATAATTCTTATCAATTTGTAAAGTTTGAACCCTCTCGGGTTTAGTTCCAGCTTTCCAGCTTAAAAATAAGACAACAAGGGCAAAAATTTAAAAAAAAATTGATTCTGTGTGTAATAGATAGAAAATGTTAGTTTTGGATTGAAAATACAAAGTTCAATTTCTTGAAGAAAAAACAACGTAATCTTGTTTCTTAAAAATTATTGTACATTTTCCATTTCCATCTATGATGAAATTGAAAATGGGAAAAATAATTATTTGTAGTAGTAATAAGTAGTTTAGCTTGATTTTGTAAATGATGTGTGGATTATTTTATACATGTGAATAAGTCCTGAATCACTTGTTTTGTTTTTTTTTTACTTATAATATGCAACAAAATGTACGGCCTACGGGTGGTAATGTTTCATGAATGCTATGTAAAATATAAACTTTCGTAAATTAATTAATTCAGATTCAAAATATGAATTGAAATGATGAGAAAATCTTCTTGAGCCTGAGGAGAGTAACTTCAACTTGACAAATGAACTTTGGAATCTTAAGTCTAATCTTAAGTTTCTCTATCCCGTTAGGTTGACAATAGGATTCTTTCTATAGACTCATAATATATTTATTATCTGGGTCATTCTCTGATTTTTTTTTTTTTTTTTTTTTGGTTTTTATTTTTCTTTCTACCGATTTTCAGAGTTACTGTAACGACTCGGCTCCTGTGTATAAAATGGACCCAGGATCCTCCACTTCTCCCATGGACTTCCATGAGCCAATTATGAACGACCATCATCACCAACGCCAAGACATGCAGTAAGTCGGACTATATTCATTGAAGCTCGGAAACGGAACTTAATTAAAAACTCAAATCCATTTGTCCCACAACAGTTCAGAAATGGAAGTCTTTAGTTTTCATTCAATGCTTCCCAAGGACGAGTCAACAAACTCGTTAAAACGAATAACAAAAAATAATATATGAAGAGATGAGAACAAGTTTTCTCATTCCTCTGAAACTTGATTCCCGGCAAACTTCTAATATTTTCAGCTGATTTTTAAGAAATTATATCAAATTTTTTTTTAATATTTTTTTATGACCTCCGTTTCTTCGTAGGTCATCAATTGCTTTGTGGACATATTTTTTTTAATTGAAAACGTTTATTAAGATGTACTTAAAATAGAATCTTGTTTTTATAAATTTTTTAATAAGAAGGCATTTTGTAGTTTATAAAATTTAACTTTATGAAAATTTTGTGTGTACTTACTAAAATTAAATAAGGTTGCTTGGGTTCTGAGTCTGACTAAAGAACCTTTGAGCTTTTTGGATTGTTCTCCTATCAATTAACTAGTATAACCAATTGACCACCAGTTCAATTTTAATAACCAATATGGATTGTGGGAAATATTGATTAGAATGTTACAATGAGGTATTGAGATTGGTCAATTTGGTTTTTACCAAGGTCGGTCTGAAGAAATCTCAAAAATGGTTTTATTATGCGTTGGGAGAATGTGGTTTTGGGTTTTTTTTTTTTTTTTGTTTCTGACAACGAAGTATTAGCATAAGGTGTAAATGACATCTGGGTTCTCCGTATTTATTCTGTTATTACAATTCCAATTGTGGAAATTATTATTTTTTTGTTGTTGTTAGGTATGACGAAGCTTTTCCAGCATTGCCACCGAACCCTTCTGGCCAAAGTTCAGGTCCAACATCCGGACTGAGCTCCCCCGGTAACACGTCAAAATGGACACAAAAGATGCGAGTAGGTTCAACTGTGACGAGTGTCTTCAACATTCCGTTTGAGGAGCGAAATGATCGCGGTCATGGTGACCGGTTTGGAGAAATAGATAATATGAAGGCATGCGCAGAGATTACGAAACAGACGGATGCCCACATCGAAATGTCTAGTTCCGCCAGAGATCAATCTCTTACTTTTCTCGTCACTGGGAAGCAAGTATGTGGAAATAGAAAATTTGGTGGAAAATTTTGATACAAAAATGAAGAACAAACTATGTTCTTTTTTTTATTTGCTGTAGTCGAACGTCCTTGCGGCCAAGAAAGAAATTTTAGCCCGCTTCCAAACTCAAGCTCAAGTTACGATTTCTATTCCAAAAGAATATCATCGGTTCCTCTTAGGACCTAAAGGATCGACGCTAACCGACCTTGAGCGGAGTACTGCTACAAAAATTAACATCCCTCGTCCCAATGAAGACTCCAATAACATCAACATCACAGGCACACGAGAAGGGATTGAGAAAGCCGTCCATGAGATACGTCTAATTTCTGATAAGCAGTCTAAACAAGCTTCTGAAAAATTGAATATCCCGAAGAAGTACCATGCCTTTATTTTCGGCCCATATAATGACAGGGTAAGGCAGTTAGAAAATGATAATAATGTCAAGATTAACATCCCACCACCGTCAGTCATGAAAGATGACATACACATCACCGGAGAGAAAGAAGGGGTTGCTCGTGTTGTTGAAATCCTCAACAAGGATCACAATAACGACTACGTAAGAATAGAGATTTTTTAGAAAATTTACTGCATTTTACTTACTACATAGTTGAAACGCGCAATTTAACTCAATGAATGTTTAAATTGAAAAGCAAGAATAAGCATTTGAGTAGAGTTCATTTATTCTTTTACACGTGTAGAGTTAGTGGATATCTGTGATGTGAGATAACAACAAAACCGCGATGTGCGTCACACTAGTTTTTAAACGTGCAGTGCAACACTTATCCTGCTCGAATTAACTTTAGCGACGTCTGGCTTGTTTGAATGAAAATGCTACAAATATAGATTATAATATTGATTTGAATTGTAAAAGAATTCAAAATTCTGATACTAATATAAAAATATCCACCTAAAACGTCAATTCTATTTTTTTTTGTGTGGTTTTACAGAAACAGTATAAGACTGTATCTGTGGAAGTTCTTAAAACTCAGCACAAGTACGTGATTGGTCCAAAGCGGAATACAATCAACGAGATTCTGCAACGGACAGGAGTATCTGTAGAAATGCCACCAAGCGACAATCCGTCTGAGACTATAACCCTCCGAGGTCCTGGGGAGACCATTGGAATTGCCTTAACGCTCGTCTATGAGAAAGCCAAAAGTGTCGACACTCGTGTCATAGAAGCTCCGGATTGGATCCACAAATACATCGTAGGCAGGAGAGGATCCAATATTCAAAAAATTACTGCAAACTACTCAAAGGTAACTTAAATAATACTTTTAGAATGTAATTTAGAATATAAATAATTATCCTGTATTATTTTTTTTTTCTAGGCTCATGTTGAAATTAAAGACAATCAGATTGTGATCGAAGGTCCAATTGAGGAAGTGAATCCAATCACAGCTGAATTAGAGGCTTGTGTCGCCGACCTCCTAAACAGTAAAATGTTCAAGGAGATCCATATTGATCCAAAGTTCCACAAATACATCATTGGTAAAAATGGAGCAAATGTAAATCGCCTGAGGGATGAAACAGGAGTAATTATTTCTGTCCAAGATCTTACTTGTCCCATTATCAAACTAGAGGGCTCAAAGGCAGGGGTTGAAACTGCAGCGGAACGTCTTCTAGAACAAGTGGCCAAATTAGAGAATGAGAAAGAGAAAGACTTAACCATTGAGCACCGGTTTCATGGGAATCTTATTGGATCCAAGGGTGAAAAAATTAGAGAGATTCGGGACAAATACAATCAAGTCCAAATTAGTTTTCCACCGCCGGGTGACAAGCGAGATGTGGTTACAATTCGTGGGCCAAAAGATGATGTGGATAAATGCGCCAAACACCTCACTTCGCTTCATAAAGAAATGTTAGAAAATTCTTACCAAATTAAAGTTCCCGTCTTCCCACAAACTTACCGCCTCGTCGTGGGAAAAGGAAATGCTAACATTCGGCAGATACGAGAAGAAACAGGAGTGAGACTAGAGCTTCCACCATTAGATGAACGTAAATCAAAAACAGAAGCGGAAATTATTCTTATCACTGGGCGAAAAGAGAGCTGCGAGAAAGCGAGGGACAAAATCCTTAACCTTCAAAATAACCTTGTAAGTAAAAAGAATTTGAGAGAATATAAAATAATGAACTAATTGATTAGTTTTAAAATGAAAATTTTAATTTACTATTTTGTTTGTTGAAATTTAGGCGAATGTTGTGGAAATTGATGTGATGATTCCGAACAAATTTCATAATACGTTAATTGGTGCGGGAGGAAAGATGGTCCAGTCGATTTCCGAAGATTGTGGTGGTGTTCAAATCACATTTCCAGATGCACGAACTAAATCAGATCGTGTGACGCTTGTGGGGCCAAAAGAGGATGTAGAAAAGGCAAAGGCAACTCTCTTGGGTAAAATTCAAATGATTAGTTATGATTCTATTTATAATCTATTTTTTTTAGTTTATAACTTACATGAATATTTTGATTTTCATACAGAAATGAGTCGTGAGAGGGAACAGAATAGTTTCATTGAAACAGTGGAAGCAGATGCTCAACAACATAAGTTTCTCATTGGAAAAAATTACTCAAATATCCGTCGAGTAAGTAAAAAAAATTTGATAGAAATTACTTTAATTAATTGGTAGAATTTTGTTTGATATGGTACAATGTTTACTTTTGTAGATTCGAGAAGCAACAGGTGCTCGTGTTATGTTTCCAGTTGAAGGTGATGCAAATCCAAACCTCATTACGATCATGGGAAAGAAAGATGGTGTGCAAGAGGCAAAGAAGCAGCTTCAAGATGTAAGTTTTTTTCTTTTTTTTTTAACTTTAGAAAAGTGTAGAATGAATTATTGATTTTGATTTTGTGACCCAGATGCTCAAAGACTTGGACAAAGTGACAGAAATTGAGATGCAGGTTGACCAACAGTACCATCGTCACTTTGTAATTCGTCGTGGAGAAGTCGTTCGTCAAATTGGAGAAGAATTGGGTGGAGTTCAGATCTCCTTTCCAAAACTTGGAACTAATTCACAACGTGTAACGATCAAAGGTTAGTTCATCTTGTTACAAAATATAAATTTGAAATTTCAATTTTAAATTTGTGAATACGTCAATTCAAATTCTGTTATTAAATTTAACTCTAGCTGATACCTTACTTATACGGTAAATTCTTACTGACGTTCGTTTTTTTTTCTTATTTTTTTTTCAGGACCTCCTGAATTTGTTGAGGCTGCTCGAGATCGAGTCGCTTCTATCGTAGATGACCTCGCATCACGTGTGACAATAGAAGTGATAATTGAGCAAAAGCATCATCGTACGATCATGGGAGCAAAAGGTGCTAAAGTCCAACAGATTCAAATGGACTATAATGTTGACATCAAATTTCCCGAGAGACAAGATGACCCTGAGTATGTCTCCGAAGATAATGAAAATGGTGTTCGCTACTCTGACATCATCACCATTTCCGGTCGGACTGAAAACTGTGAAAGTGCCAAAGAGGCACTCATCACCCAAGTGCCTGTTCGAGTAGAAGTCAACATTCCCTATGATATGCATCGATTCATCATTGGTAGGTCAACGACCAATCAAAAAAAAAGAAGAAGTATTTATTCATGGCTAACCACATCAGTCTAATTTGGTTATTCTTATTTTAGGCTCAAAGGGAAGGGACGTACGTGAGTTGATGCACACGTATGACGTGAATATCACTGTCCCACCGCAGGATAATCATTCAGATATCATTGTGGTAAGTTGGAGTTTTACTATGGTTCCTTATGTACCAGTTTTACAACAAAAAAAAAATAAGATGTTACCATTACGAATATACAAATATGATTTTTATAAGCTTTTATTATTCTCATCTACTATAGTTGATCTCAGAATTTTTATTGTCAAAATCACTCTCATAATTAATTAATGAAGCTCTACTTTTTCGTATTTGTGACATCTTTTCTTAAAATGATGTCATTAAGTTGTTATCCAAGTACCTGAAAACTGGTGTCGATAAATTTCTATCTGATTTATGATTTTTAAGAAGTAAAGTTCTAATGTACGAATAATATAGAGAATAATTAAGTGTTATGATTAAATTTTTAGATCATGGGTTCGCCTAAGAATGCTGCTGCTGCTCGTGAAGCTCTTTTAGCCAAAAAGATAGAGTTGGAAGAAGAGAAAAAAATGAAAGAGCTCAAGTCTTATGTCGTTACGGTTAAAGTTGAACCTGAATATCATCCAAAAATCATCGGTATATAAACAATTACTAATCAAATATAAAACTTTTTAGTAACTTTTTTTGTTTTGTTTTATTTTATTTTATATAGGTCGTAAAGGTACTGTCATCAGTGGAATAAGAGATAAGTATGACGTGAACATTCAGTTGCCACAAAGAGATGGAGGAGAAGAGGGTACAATTATCACAATTACGGGATTTGAAGATCAAGCAAATGCTGCTCGCGATGAAATTTTGAGTATTGTCAATGAAATCGTAAGAATATTTTTCAGTTTTGTTANTTTTTATTATTTTTTTTTTTTTTTTTTTTTTTTTTTTTTTTTTTTTTCTCTCATGATTTGATTTATTTTTCTAGATTGAAATGGTCAAAGAAGAAGTGGAAATAGATCATCGCGTCCACTCCCGCATCATTGGCTCTCGTGGGAAGAACGTTCGCCAAATTATGCAAGATTTCATGGTGAAAAAAAAAAATTTTTTTTTTTGTTTTTAGATTATATTTTTACTCTAAGTTCTTTCCTCACGTTTGTTTTTGTAAACAGGTTGACATCCGTTTTCCACGTGGAGATTCCACTAATCAGGATTTGGTGATTATCTCGGGTAACAATAGTGATCGAGTATTTGATGCTCGAGATCATTTGTTAAATTTGGAAGAGGAATATCTTCAAGATGTGAAAGAAAATGAATACATGCTACAATATGTCCGAGATCCAAAACAAGATAAGAATAAGGCTTCCACTGAGAAGAAAAACAACGGATTCGTTGTCACTGGTGCTCCATGGGAACAACCCATGCCAGACACGCAGGTACAATATTCAATTTCAATTTCAATAATTTTTATATACAGAGAGAGTTTTTAAGGGTGTTACGGCTAT
Organism: Holacanthella duospinosa; assembly: GCA_002738285.1. NCBI lineage: Eukaryota > Metazoa > Arthropoda > Collembola > Poduromorpha > Neanuridae > Holacanthella > Holacanthella duospinosa. The sequence goes on along the minus strand of NIPM01000156.1, from coordinate 266,866 downwards.
GGGGATACTCCACACTTCACCTTTTCACCCACCTAATGCATCCAATCCACAAGTTTCTCAAATATCACTGATTTAAAATTTTTTCTTTAGATAGGTGAAAGAGTGAAGTGTGGGGTATCTTCGTAACACCCTTAAAAACTCTCTCTGTATATATATTTTTTGAATTTTTTTTTTTGAAATCAATTCCTTACTTTTAAATTTCAGAGTAACGAAGAGTTTCCATCAATGGGAAACGGTGTGAGCAACTCTCGACCAATCAGCTCTGCTTGGGGTGCTCGGAAGCACTTCTAAGGAAGAAATTCATAAAAAAAAACGTGCTTCTTTGAAACAATAATAATAATTGATTATTTTCTCTTTTTGTTTCGTTTTTTTTTGTTTGGATAAAGTCAAATTTATCCAAAAATTTAATTCCTGATTCTATTGAATTGAAATCGAAATTTATAATTTCTATGTGATCAATACGTCAACAAAAAATAAGTTCGAATCACACCAACACCCAGTCGTTTCTCTTTCTAAATAAGTTCAAACCCCTTTTCTTTTTTTTTCTTTTTGTTTCTATTTAGAAAATTTAAAAACAAAAACAAAACTTTTCTTTTTTTTCTCTTACAAAGTGCCCAAATTTGTTCCTTTCTTCTGTTTTTGTTTGAGAGCCCTTTGATATCAAAGGGGACTTAACTAAAGGCTGTTGTTGGTTGCGGGGGTCTCCGTCTAACACTTTACTACTTCTACACACAAGGAAACTAAAAAAAAAACTGATTTAACAAAATGATATAACAAAATAAGGGTATTTTTGTAAGATGGTAAAAAAAAAATCCAAGATTATTATATTCAGAAAATAAATATAAATTCGGGAAAATTTTTTTTTTTGAGATTCTATTTATTTCATTTTTTTTAAATCACGACTGTTTATTCAAACAGTGGTGATAAAACTGAAGAAACTCACAGTATTACAGTGTAATTCGGGTATTTAAAAAAAATTTTTTTTTTTTTTTTTTTGTATATTAATTTTCGGGACTTTGATGGACAACCTGTCCCATTGTCTATTGTTTTAAAATAATGCAATAAGATGTGCCGAAAATAATCCCGTAACTCTTTTTTTTATACCTTTATAAATTTGAGGTTATAACATATCCAAGTCACTTTCTTGACTGATATTGAATGATTATAAATAATTCCCTTGACTCTTTAGTTTACCTGTTGTAGGTTGTAAAGGTAGTATTACTATATTGGAACTTGTAACCGGGAGCTCAAAAAAAAACCCCTCCCCCCTCCCTCAACAACAATGGGTTCAAAACAACAATGGATTTTCTTAAAGACTCACCTCAATAATCGAGTCAAGAAGACGAGACTTGTTTTCAGTTGAGATCTTCAAACGGAAACGAGAAGACGCTCATATCCTGTTCAAAATCCTTACTCCTTAGCATTTAGATTTAAATTTTTTAAAGTCTTGTTAGTAGTATTCAACAATTGATACTTAGTATTAATTTTTGATTGTCAAATTATTATTACTAATTATTTACTATTAGTTTTAATTTTTTTTTTTTTTTAATAACCAGTCTCAACCATACATAAGTTAGTAATAAGTTTACGTGATTGTTGGTGTGAAGAACGTTCAAGTTTGAGTTTTCACTGTGAGTGTGACTCAGGAGCCAAGGCTCCGAAAAGTGACCCAACGAACTATGGCGGAGGAGAAAATTTTAAAGACAACGGTTCTGTTCCTCTTGACACAATTTGTCAGTACAGGTCAGTGTCAAGGTCAATTTTTTTTTTTTTTTTTTTTTTAATTTTTTCTAATATTCACAGGTATAGTAGTCGTGTTGAGGTAAGGTTTTAGTAAAAAGGAGAGTGGATTTATGATAGTTGATTATATTCAGCATGTACTGGGAGAAAAATTGACCTAGATCTCAGGATTTTAGTTAATCTGGGTTGATTTGATGATTTATAATAATTATTATTGTTTAGGAGTGTTTTTTTTTGTTTGTCAAGTCAGGGGGGCTAGTTGTCACTTTTTTTTGTCGATTGATGACAACGACATATCCAAAATCAGCATGTCGCGGTTTTTTTTTTTCTTACTCATCACAAGATGGAAAACCGCAGTAATTATTTATCAATCAGTTGTAGTAAGGAGTCGATGAAGTGAGTAGCGCCGGCGCATAAAAAAGTAAGCCAGAAGGCAATTGGCCCAAATTCCACAGGTTTTCAGGTGGGCTCTGAAAGTGGGCAGACTTCTTTTGAATCAAACTGACTTTTCTCGATTATAAGAAATCATCTCAAATGATTTTAAATTAGGTTCTACGTGTTTTACTCTTAATGTTTAGTCTTTAGTTTACTAGAACCACTTCTTATAGTATACTTGGAAGAATTTTGGAATGAATTTCAACAATTAAAAAAAAATATTTTACAGCAACTACCCTAAAATCTTGGTTTATAGGGATGTCAATTATTAAAAAAAAAAAATTTTTTTTTGTCAGTAAAAATTCATATTTTTTTTTAATTTAATATAGTTTATTGAATTTATTTAGAGGTTATTTGGTTTGCATAAGTAATTTCCTAAGGATATGATTGGTTGGATGGGATTTTTTTTTAATTTAGAGATAATAGGGTTAATAAATAAAATAAATTTGTCAATTTACAATTTTTATGTCATTTTAAGCATTTTAGTGGTTAGGGTATATTCCATGGTATCTTTTATGTGTCATTTCGATAGTTCTACTTTATGACAAAAAAATGTCAACTTTGGTTTATTAAAGGAACCGTATAATAGTTCAAATTATTGAATAAGATGACCATGTGGCTTAATTAAATAATGACATTTTTTTTATTCAATTCTGTCATCTTTTCTTTCTTTTTTTTTTTTTTTTTTTGACAAATCCTTAAGTTTGGTAACAATTTTGAACTCGTTTTTTTTTCTATATTGAAAAGTATATAGTTTCAAATAATCATATATAATATGTATTTTGCAACAGAAAAAAAAATTTTTTTTTCTTACAGAATAGAGGTACTTAGAAGTGGCTAATGATGCGTTGAGTATCATTTTGAATGTATCAGGGTGTTTTGGCAAATTTTGGACAAAAAATTGTAACAAAAAATCTACTTTCGGACGACGTGATCCATTGTAATACGAAAATTTGTGAATTTTTTTTTATGTTATTTTTTTTTTTGAAATTATTGTTCCTAGTGTGTACACATGAAAGAAATTTGATAAAAAGAAGTCGAGTTTCTTATTGGTGCGCATAAGTGGACAAACGGGATTTAGTGGGTAGAAGAAAATTGAGAAAATTGTCCGAGGTTTTCATCCAGAACTAGCCAAACTTTAATAATTCCTTTTTTATAATTATAAAAATCAAATTAAAAAACAAATTCAAAATTTGAAATNGTAGAAGAAAATTGAGAAAATTGTCCGAGGTTTTCATCCAGAACTAGCCAAACTTTAATAATTCCTTTTTTATAACTATAAAAATCAAATTAAAAAACAAATTCAAAATTTGAAATTTTTTTTTTTGTTCTTTTTTTGAAAAAATGATTTCTTATATATTATTTGTTGAAACAAAAGGGTAATCTATGATATCATCAGAAGGAAGTCTCCCTTGAAGCAGGTCACACGTCATTTCCACTTTTTTTTTTTTTTTTTTTTTTTTTTGCAAAATGATCCATTCAATTTTCCAACAGAAAGTTTTTGACGTAGTGAATTTTTGTAGTACTTGAAGCTTTCACTCAAATGACTCACCTTTACTGAATGAGTGTTGTAATTGGTAATTTATCTTAATTAACGTTACTAAATTTTGAGTATACCTTCTTGATTTTTTGAAGCGTGTGGGAGAAAGTGTGAATTCGTGCGGATGTTCTGTGACATTTTTTTTTTTTTTTTTTTGCAGAAAATAAAAAAGGCATTACTTAAAATTCTCACCTAGGGATACCGTTTCACAAGCAAAAATTAAAATTAATTTAATTGAGATGTGAAAAATCCGTAAGATAAATTAAAAATTTATAAAGTAAGAGCTAAAGAAAAAGAAAAAAAAACATTTTTTTTCTCATAAGATTTTTGTTAATAAATTAGAGATTAATATTAAAACTAGGATATAAATTCTGCACATGTGGTGACGTTTTTACAGAGATGATAGACTTAACGGTGATTACTGACCATTTGAGGAGAGGACCTTGACTTGAGGCAATTCCTGGTGCATCTCGGTCACTGCACAATAAATTTTTTAACCAATAATATGATCTCAGAGTGAGATTTTTACATCTTGACCGGATTGGATTGGCTAAGAACCCCATCATCATCACTCAACAATGCGAATAATTTCATGTATTTTTTTTTTTCATTGTTATTCTCATTATTACCAAGTTCCACGACAAAAGTTCATCTCAATATGAATCCCGCATTCCAATTATGAAATAACTTTTAACTTTTAACTTCAAATTTTATAATAATATCGTCAAAAAGAGTATATAACAAATTTTTTTGAATTTTTAATCGCGGACATTGAATCCGAGGAGGATTATACGATTGTTTGGAGTCCGTCTGCATCATTCCATTTTATCTCATTTTTATCAAAATTTTATCAAAAAATTTTGTTAAAAATTTATTACTTAAGAAAATATAGCTTTTTCATGTTTTCATGGGGGAAATAGTATGCTCTTAGTGAGTTTTTGTTGTTTTGAGTAACTTTTGTGGAGTTAAAAGCAAAACCCAAAGGAATGAGGTTGAATATCAAGAATTTATAGGTGTAAAAAAAAAATAATAGGAGGAATTGAAGGACATTAGTCAAGTCCATGGACCTTTAACTGTACTCAAGGGTACAGGTGGATTTCCTATGTTATTTACAACAAATTTTAATCCATGTGTATATTCTCTTCCATTTTGTTATCGTAGTACTTAAAGGGTTAGGTTTCATAATTTCCAAAAAAAATTTTGATTTGTTGAAATCCTTCACCCTGGGGGTAAAAAGGCCTTGAAGTCCCCCTTAGTATTTCATTTTCTATGTCAAAATCAACATGGTTCGTTGAAGTTTAGGAGTATTTCTTACGAAGAGTACCGTTAACCCTTTGCCCTCCGGAACTCAAGCGTCGAGTTTTGAACATCTTACATCTTACAAGAAGATCTTACAAGAAAAAAAATATATATATATTTTTTTTGTTTGATACAGCTCAATAATCTACACAATTTTCTATGTTAAACTGCCAAAACATCACGAATGACACCAAAAAATTAAACCATTAGTAACACGACGACGTCTCGATGTACATTTTTGTACAATTCATTTCAAAAAAAAAATCCTCATGTGTACTACTATGTTTAAATAATATGAAAAACAAACTTGATGCGGTTTTAATTGTTAATAGTATCATTGAGCCTCACGCATGCCCTCAATGATAGTATAATAAATTGACAACTTTTTTATATTATTATTATTATTTTAATAATAAATTTTACAATTTTTTTAAGGATTTTTGAAACTTATTAGTGTTCTATTTTTAAAATAAAATCGACAAGTGTGTAAACGTAAAGTATTAAAGAAAGAAAAAAAAATGTAAAATTTCATTAAAAAAATGAACGCACGCATGTACCTTTATTTTAAAATCATTTAGTAAGGAATTGTGTCAAATTTCTTTTCTTTTCAAACGTGTTTTGAGGACATTTTAGAAAAAAAAAATGAGTATTTTTGGTAAAAATTTCATGTTCACTTGGTTAAGTATTAGGCATTGACCTAGAGATTTTCTGAGCTTCCATTAGCAAAATAAAGTATGAGGACATAGTTTTTTTTTAATGTTGGAAACTGAAAATTGTCTTATAATACAATAGCTTTTTTTTTTGGTAATATTTGTCAATTACCAACAGGACCATCTGTTTAATTTTTGTCAATTTTGTGCAAAAAAAAATCTAATAGTATTGTAGGATGACTACGCGGCGTGTTTTCCTTTGATGACGCCAATTGGTCCGTAACTGGACTTTGTCATATTGACAAAGTCTCTGGAAATTGGGATATGTGTACTACTAAGGGCCAACTGTGATGTGTACTCGTTTTTTTTTCTAATAATAATAATTATATATATATATGTTTTTTATAAGTTATTTTATAAGTGTTAGTATATAAGTATTGTCGAGCTACAGTCCCACTTTATTTTGTGTAAAATCATCTTCATCTTGTTATTTTTTTAGAAGTGGAGTGTGAATTGTAGTAAGATGACAAAAGACAAGGTTATTAACCTGTTTTCAAAAAAAAAATTTTTTTTTTGTTTTCTATTTCAGTTTTTTCCTGTGGTTACCCTGGAGCACCTGCGCACTCTTCACTTACATTTTCTGCGCAGGATTTGGGTCCCGGTGTTGTCGCTACTTACGCCTGTGAGAGAGGGTTTGAACTCTTAGGACCTGCCAGGAGAGTTTGTGCCGAAGATAGAAAATGGGCACCAGAAGGGATTCCATTTTGTGGTAAGTTATGTCATGCGCAAGAGTTGATGCGCATGCGCAGAAGTTGATGCACATACGCAAGAGTTGATGCACATACGCAAGAGTTGATGCACATACGCAAGAGTTGATGCACATACGCAAGAGTTGATGCACATACGCAAGAGTTGATGCGCATACGCAAGAGTTGATGCGCATACGAAAGAGTTGATGCGCATGTGTATCAACTTCAATTAATCATAATTGTTAGCTATTGACATCGATCATGCGTAGTTATACTTTCTGAAACTATGTAAGATTTCGTTAAAAAAAACAGTTCGAAGGGCTACACATAAATTGCATGATTCAAGAGGTAAAATTTGAAAATTATGAGACTTGTTCAATAAGGAAGGAAAATTTGTTTTTTTCTTGATTCACCAATCATAAAATTGTAAATCGTCAAAACGAGTTTCCCTACCTCGAAGATCAACTAATCAATTCATTATTCTCAACAACTTTCCAACGGAAGAATTTTTTGGCAACTATACACTCATTCTTCATCATCAAATATAATTGGTCCTAAAATTTTTTTTTTTTGCCAAAAATATTTTCAAAAAAAAATTTTTTTTTACACTTTCTGTCTTATCCACCGGATGTTTTGTTTTAACCTGCTAATGTAACATAATCGCTTCTTAAGTGCTTCTTTAAGTCATACGTACAGTACTACATAATCTTTTTTTACATTAACCAAATTTTTCTTTTTTTCTAGCCAATCAGAGAGTAATGATAGCATAACTTCCGTTGTATCTCAAATGAATCCAAATTATTATTAAAAAAGTGAAAATGTTGAGAAAATTTTAGATAAAATTTTTTTTTGTTTTCAAATTTTGACACTTCAAATCCTTCCTTGTATTTCTAAAGAACTTGAAGATGATCTCTGTGCGTGGTTTGCGGTTTATGAAATTTAATGTAATAATGTATGAAACTTTCAAAAATGACGACTTTCACCTTAAATTTAGTTACCGTGGGAAAAAAAAATTTTTTTTTTGAGCCTGTCAATAGACATTTTTAAGTACTAATTACTGAAATATAACTTAAAAAATATAAATATCCAATTGACAGTTAAACAATTGAAATTGCTTTCATAAAAATTTGGTTGTTGTTGCAATCATAAGAGTAGTAGTAGTATACTTAAGATTAGTTACGAATTTGTGAAAAGTTTATTATTCTTTGAATCTCCCTTTGATTCATAAAATGAAGNAAATATAAATATCCAATTGACAGTTAAACAATTGAAATTGCTTTCATAAAAATTTGGTTGTTGTTGCAATCATAAAAGTAGTAGTAGTATACTTAAGATTAGTTACGAATTTGTGAAAAGTTTATTATTCTTTGAATCTCCCTTTGATTCATAAAATGAAGTATTAATGAGAATAGCAAATGAAATGAAATCGAAAGAAATTGGCAAGTCATGTATACTTCATTTGCCAATAATTATAATTATTCTCTTGTATTCATCTAATAACTTCCTGTCTAGCGGTATGTGAAAGCATCATCCAAACAAAATTTTTGACAAACAATAGTGCAAAAAAAAAGATAATAATGAAATTACATCATCACTAATAGAAAATGTTGCTAAAAAAAAAATTTATAAAATTTTTTTTTAAATGGTTCAACAGGATTAAAAAAAAGATTTGTTAAAGTTTCAAATTTTAGGGTTGCTTTTTTTTTTTTTTTTATTACATTGTTGCCATTTTGCATATAAGTTTGGCAACATGAAGTGTAAATGAAAATTTTGATGAATATGTTATTATAATGTAATACAAAGTAGAGAGTCAAAAGACATTTAGTAGTAGTATTTGATTGTTATAGTAACTTAACGTTTCGCCTGTTGTTAGTTGTTGAGTTTCGGTCTAATTCCGATTCTGATTGGTTGGTTGGACTCTCATAAAGTTTTGATGAGAAGATGAAAGGAATTATTATTATTGGTCATGAGGGCGCATGTGTAGGTAGAAAACGGGATTCAATTGGCCAGAGGAATCAAGTCAATGGATTTGTTTAGAATAATTTATGAGCTCTCCGATAACGGGATAAAAAAAAATTTTTTTAAAGACTATTTGTCATTTAACTACCAAATTTCCATGGAGATGGAGTCAAGTTTTTGTCTTCCGGTTTTGATGAAGTTACCGAAGCGATGAAAACCAGTTGGTACTTTAATTTACGTTTTTTTTTCAATTTGTTGACCTTCCTGTTTTTAACATAAAATGAAAAAAAACATTTTTTTGACTCTGGTGACTCTTCTGAGCCCATGTAAGGATCAATTTGAATAGAAAAAGTGTACAAAATGAAGGTGGAGATTTGCATTGTTTGCAAATTTTATTTTTGTATTTTGTATTTTGTATTTTGTATTTTGTATTTTGTACTACGGTATTATATGTATAGAAATGAATGAAAATTTTTTTTTAAAGTTTCTAACCTTAGTTTTTTATAATTTATCATCCATTAGTATAATAATCAAGCTCGGTTTATGAATATTGAAAGGCGCGAATTTTAAATTTAAAATATATTATTATAATGTATTTTACGTATTATACGTAGATACTACTGTACTCTACTCAACCACCACGATTTGCTATACTTTCATAAATCGTGATGAGGTTGGCAAACTTTTTGACTGTAAAGTGGAAGTGCAAATGGAGAGAAAATTTTAACTGTTGTAAATTATAATTTGTAAAATCTTCGTTTTCTACTTATCATCTCTATTTTCTCAGTTGGAAAAATTGAAACCTCAATTTTGTAATAAATACTTGTAATTTTGTATTTTTAACACCATCATAAAGTGTAAAAAAATTTTTTTTTTTTTTTTTTTCCAAAATTTTTGCAACCGCATATAAACGTATGATTGAGTTTTATTGCCCTTCAATTTAACTAATAATAACTGCGCAACCGCTAATTTTTTTTTCTTTTGCATCATAAATGGTTGAAACCGCGAAAATACTTTCGTCTATACTAAAACTCTACATTTTCACTTTTATTTTACGATCACATCTTCATATAGCGAATCTTTTTGATAAAAATTTGGCAAAAAAAGAATTTAAAAAAAAAATTAAATTCAGTCAAGCAGATTTAAAAAAAAAAAAAATTAAAAAAAAATTTTTTTTTTAAATTTTTTTTTNAAAAATTAAATTCAGTCAAGCAGATTTAAAAAAAAAAAAAATTAAAAAAAAATTTTTTTTTTAAATTTTTTTTTAATTTTTATTTTTTTCAAGTTTTGAATTAGATTCGCTAAATTCGAAATTTTGAATTATATTCCANATTTTTTTTTTAAATTTTTTTTTAATTTTTATTTTTTTCAAGTTTTGAATTAGATTCGCTAAATTCGAAATTTTGAATTATATTCCACCACCTCATAAAAATAAGATTAACCCATGAAGTCCCGTAGTGGCGTTACACCTTCAAACAAAATTATATTATAATTTTAATTAACTAATAATAAGAGTTATTCATCTAATGAATTTCAATTGTATTCAAATTGAATACAAAATCATATTATTTTATAATAATAATAATTTTTTAACTCATTTTTAGTAAGAGTTTGACTACAAAAAGGATTATACTCTATGAATAGCTTCATCAAAATAAATACTTCCCTGGGCTAATTTTGAGTCAGAATTTGATTAAATAAATCAGAAAAACATGTGTTATAATAAATTATAAATTATAAATTATAGTCTTAAAGTAATTGAGAATTGGCGAAATTGTCGATGATGACTTTTTTTTTTCACTTGTTATCGTTATATCTCATCAATTCAAACGATTTCGTCGTGTTTTTGTGCAATGTAATTTGTCATTAGTAATATGTAATACAACAAACAGTGATTGTGGCATAGATCATTTTAATACTTTCTCATCTCCCTTAGCTATGTTTTCAGTTTCAATAATAATATATGAATTTTTATTTTGTATATCCTGAAAGAGATGAGGCCAGATTATGTCTGGATGACTAAAATTTAAGTACCACTTGTGCCAAATACTCTAAGAATAGCAAAAAAAAAAATTCTGAGAAAGTGACAGCAATAAGCTTTTGTTTGAGGATTCGCTTCAACCATATGTAATTTACAAGCATAAGAAGATGAATGTTTGTTTGACCTACTCACAACGGAAGTCTTTAAGGATTGTGCAAAAAAAAAAATAAATAAAAATTTTTTAGTAAGTTATTAATAAGGATTAAGTATTATGCGACGCCTTAGGAAATTCGCATGAAAAAGTTGAAAGTTTTTTTTTTTTTTGCTTAATTTTTTAGTCCGGTATTAAAAGTGTTAATTATGAGATTAAGACGCTGTTTTCAGAAATTAAATAATCGATTTTGTGTTCAAAGTGTCGATGACATGTATAGAGTTAATATCATANGACGCTGTTTTCAGAAATTAAATAATCGATTTTGTGTTCAAAGTGTCGATGACATGTATAGAGTTAATATCATAACTTTTAGATTTATTTTAGATTTTGAATATCTGAAATCTTATTTTAGGTTGGCCATATTTATATAAAATTTTATTTTAGGTTGCTTAATTAGCCAAATTTTTAGATTTTTTTTTGGCAAGATTCATATAGGGTGTTCATATATCCCATANTTAGGTTGCTTAATTAGCCAAATTTTTAGATTTTTTTTTGGCAAGATTCATATAGGGTGTTCATATATCCCATAATGGTTATAGCACATTTTCGATGGAACCCCTTCCAGAATCATTATATATAAATTATTAGCAGTGAGAATTAGTTTCATCGACAGTTTTTATTTTTCCTACTACTTACCATCACCATCNTTAGGTTGCTTAATTAGCCAAATTTTTAGATTTTTTTTTGGCAAGATTCATATAGGGTGTTCATATATCCCATATTGGTTATAGCACATTTTCGATGGAACCCCTTCCAGAATCATTATTATATAAATTATTAGCAGTGAGAATTAGTTTCATCGACAGTTTTTATTTTTCCTACTACTTACCATCACCATCGTCCTACTACCCCATTTACATTGTTGTTATTCACTCTTTCTTGTANCGTCCTACTACCCCATTTACATTGTTGTTATTCACTCTTTCTTGTATTGTTGTCATCTACTGACACGTAGGCTTCTAAATAGCCTCCAATGCGTTTTGTATTTAAATTATTAATTAACTAACCCTAATTATTAAATCTTAACTTCCATAAATTTCTTCTGTAAAACTTGTTCGTATGGAAATTACCACTGGCAAAATAATTTTTTATGATTTATTACCAAGTGTACAAAACTCATTAACTTTTTGTTTGTATGAACTTTCACTGTCAAAGTTAATATAAATCCACTACAAAACTTTGTATTCAACCAGATTATCTAAAATTTAAAATAATTTTACATAAAGTGAAAGCAGAATCATACGAGACAAAAAAAAATATANAACCAGATTATCTAAAATTTAAAATAATTTTACATAAAGTGAAAGCAGAATCATACGAGACAAAAAAAAATATATCTTTTTTAAAAATTAGTAGTGTTTTTCACTTTTAAGTTACAGAAAATTTTGAACACCCTATACATATTAACCCTATTGATGCTGCTTTAATAATGTTGAAATGTTTAAAAAATATTTTTTGAATCATATAAAATTTNAACCAGATTATCTAAAATTTAAAATAATTTTACATAAAGTGAAAGCAGAATCATACGAGACAAAAAAAAATATAATCTTTTTTAAAAATTAGTGTTTTTCACTTTTAAGTAACAGAAAATTTTGAACACCCTATAGATATTAACCCTATTGATGCTGCTTTAATAATGTTGAAATGTTTAAAAAATATTTTTTGAATCATATAAAATTTCATTAATTTTGAATTTCATATTTTCATATAAAAATTCATAAATTTTGAACTTCATATTTTCGACATTCGGTCTGTAAAAATAAAGTACACCCAATCGTGCAGTATTTTTTTTTGCTAAAGAACATTGACTTTGATGAACCATTTTCCACTTTAAAGTTTATTATCATTCAATGAATGTAAATTTTTTCAATTTTTTTTTTTTTTTTTTTTTTTTTTGCAATTTTGTAAAAAATCAAAGATTTTAGGTTTTAGTATTTAAAATAAAGTGGTAGTGAAGTGAAAGCAGTGACAGACAACTAGAAAAATTATTACAATTTTATTTATGAAACTATCTACTAATAAAAAATACAGTAATATTACGGAAATGGCATTTTTCGTATTTCCACTTTACGTTGAAGTCAGTCGTTAGCTAAAAAACCCATCACATCCGGATCCATTTGCGGAGAAAAAAAAATATTAAATATAAAAGAAACGGATTTGTTGCTATTTTTTAAAGTTCCTGATGTTGCCAAGTTAATCACCGATGTAAAGAAGCGGTGTGTAATTTTATCTGTTTTTTTTTTTCATCCTTTTACTATTCTCAAACCTTCAAAAATTGCANAAAAATAAAAAATTTTTTTTTTTTTTTTTTTTTTTTTTTTGCAAATGTGAATTAGAAGAGTCCACAAACGCATCGAGCCAAAAATGATATTATTTCTAAAGATTCCGGTCGGATGGCTGTGTCGTTTTTTCTTTATTGTTTGGGCACCTGCCGCTGTTTCTTTAAGAAACGACCTCAATGAGATGACAATAATAGGTGCGTGCGGTGTGCAGAACGGACTGTGCAAAAAATTTGCAATAAGAAGGAGATTAGTGAAATTAATGAGAAATTTTTATACTAAAAACCCGTGTTCAGAGGGTTAAAAAAAAGTAGGAAGTGAATTTTTATTATTATTTTTTTAAATTTACAATTTTCATCTCATTGTTCTCTGATCTTTTGTCTCCGTTCTACCAACCTTTGTTGAGTAATTTGAATTTGATGATTTTTGAGTAGGTCCTCTTATTAATAATTACAATTATGTCACCTTCAAAAATTGCACACATTTTGATTTGTTGTTAATGAAGATTATAGGGTTTCTAAATCTGAAAAGAAAGAGTAAAATTTTGAAATATTTTATTTTTCCATTTGAGTCCGAGTCCGAAGTTTCGAATTTAGAGTTAATTGATGAAAAAAAAAATTCCCTTTTTCTGNTTGTTGTTAATGAAGATTATAGGGTTTCTAAATCTGAAAAGAAAGAGTAAAATTTTGAAATATTTTATTTTTCCATTTGAGTCCGAGTCCGAAGTTTCGAATTTAGAGTTAATTGATGAAAAAAAAATTGCCTTTTTCTCATACAGAATGTAATATTTTAATTTAAAATATTTAATTTTTTCGCTGTTCTTGTGACATTGTTGTCGCAAAGGTTTTGATAATCCCAAAGTTACAGTAGAAAAGCTTAGTTTGAGTTTTTAAACTTTTCAAACTCGAGAAAAAGTTCGGGTTTTCAAAGTTCAAATATTCAAAATTTGNAAAAGCTTAGTTTGAGTTTTAAAACTTTTCAAACTCGAGAAAAAGTTCGGGTTTTCAAAATTTGAATTTTCAAAATTTGAATTTTCAAAATTCGAATTTTCAAAATTCGAATTTTTAAAATTCGGATTTTGAAAGTTCAAATTTTCAAAGTTCGGATTTTCAAAGTTCGAATCTGTACTATAGAGAACCCTAGTACTAGTAATAATCATTTCCTTCCACACTTCATGCTGTGACTTCACCTGTTGGTTCCAAATGAGTGAATCTGATTGGATGACGGGGGGAAAGGAGAAAGTTATGTGAATGGTGGATTTATTTCTCGCGGCGGTGACTCTCAAACAGGTGTGGCCTAATGAGGTTGCCATTTGTCTCGTTTTTTTTTTAATATCTAACATTCGATATAATATAATAGAGTTACGTAGGACTCTGGTTTATTATTTGTTTACCCTCAATGGATTCAAAAGATTAGCAAATAGGATTTATTAGTGAAGGATTCTCTTTGATTTTTCTTAACTTTTATTGCGAAATTACCAATTTGCAAAAAAAAAAAAAGAAAAAAACCTTTNAACTTTTATTGCGAAATTACCAATTTGCAAAAAAAAAAAGAAAAAAAACCTTTGAAGCCCAGGAAACCATAATTAAGCCAGAGTTCCTTTGACATTTCTTCACTTCACTGTCACTTTTTTTTTTTTTTTAGATTTTCTGATTATTGACAAAAGACGATGGGATAGAAATACATAAAAGGATTGACAAATTACAACAATTAACTCACTGATTGACAGTTGACAGAATTACATGTGGCAGTGAAAAGAAAAGAATTTTTTTTTGTCTTTTGGGTTTAATAAAAAAAATTAAATTTTTTTTTTTTTTGGTTCGTGTTCGTTGAATTTCTGGGTCGTTATGCAATAGAGTTCAAGATTCCGTAGCATCCAACCTTCTACTATAATCACTCATATATGTTCAAATAAACCAAATTTGAAAAGCTGTTGTTACTGTTCAAAATTTGTAGAGATTCATCAAAATTTTATAACTTTTTTTTTTTTATATTTTAGAAAATTCAATAGAAATTAAAAAAAAATTNTAAACCAAATTTGAAAAGCTGTTGTTACTGTTCAAAATTTGTAGAGATTCATCAAAATTTTATAACTTTTTTTTTTTATATTTTAGAAAATTCAATAGAAATTAAAAAAAAAAAAAATTTTTTTTTTGTAAAAATAGTTTTCTTTTTTGTATTTTTTATTTTAATGACTACAGTACAAAAAAATGTATATCAATGGATCAATTCCAATTAATAGTGACAAATCAAGCACTTGAAGCATGAAGTAGGGAAATAAATTTTTGTTTTTTGACTAAACGGAATAAAATGCTTCGTTGGATGATTGAGTTTGAAAGTTTAACAAATTTTTTTTTTTTTTTTGTAAACTACTTTTTTTTTGATTTACAGCATAACTGAACTGTATCGTATCCTGTGTATTATAAATCATGAATTTAATAATTCAGTTTATTTTAATAAAATTATTTTTATTAATTTAATTATACTATGCAAAAAATTGTTATAAATTACATAAAACAAAAAAAAAAATTTTTTTCCCCCTNTTATAAATTACATAAAACAAAAAAAAAAAATTTTTTTTCCCAAACTTTTTTTTGCCCAACACTGCCAATTTTTTTACTCATCCAGTTGAGTAGATGAGTAAAAAAAAGTTTTTCTTGAGTTTGGATTGGCAGGCGTGAACAGCGGGAATTTCAAATTAAATTAACAAATGGCGGCACTTGAAATATAATTTCTTACTTGTTACACTAGATTTCAATTGATATTTATATTTTTTTTTTGTATAATTTTAGTTCTGAATGTTGCCGCTGGAAAAGCACCAATGCAGTCATCAGTGGCAAGCGGTGGAGTTCCTCAGAAAGCTGTCGATGGTTCAGCTGCTAGTTTTTACAATCCTAATACATGTACATTGACTCAACCGGAGAGAGCTCCTTGGTGGTATGTCAACGTAAGTTTAACATTTTTTTTTCACAAAAATCAGATTTTTCATAATTTTCACAAAAATCAGATTAAAAATATTGCCTAAATTGCACAAAAAAAAAAATTTTAATTAAATTAATTTTTTTTTGTCCTCAAAATGACAAAAAATTACTTAAAATTTGGTCCAATGAAGTTATCTTTTTTTTCTTCCAACAGCTTCTTGAACCCTACATGGTCCAACTTGTCCGTCTAGATTTTGGTCGTCCATGTTGTGGTGATGGACAAGTAGCAAATATTGTTGTCCGTGTTGGTAACAATCGTCCAGATTTAGGTGTAAATCCTGTCTGTAATAAATTTGTTGGTATCATCGAAGAAGGCAAACCACTCTTCTTACCTTGTAACCCACCAATTGCTGGAGCTTTTGTTTCTGTTCAACTTGAAGGACCACCAGGGAATTCATTATCAATTTGTGAAGCTTTTGTATATACTGATCAAGCACTTCCAATTGAACGATGTCCACAATTTAGAGATCAACCACCAGGAAGTACAGCAACATATAATAGTAAATGTTATATTTTCTACAATCAACAAACATTACGATTTGAAGAAGCTCGTCAATTCTGTGCTAGCCGTGGAGGTTCACTCGTTGATGACAGTAATCCAGCCCTTCAAGGATTTCTAAGTTGGGAAATGTGGCGTGTAAGACAAAAGACAAAACCTTAGTTTTTATATAAACTTAAAATTAAACAAAAATTTTGGTCACTGATGAAAAAAAAAAATTTTTTTTTTTTTGAAATTTTCAGAGACATCGCAGTGACCCTTCAGCTCAGTACTGGTTAGGTGCCACCCGTGACACAAGTGATGCCAATAATTGGAAATGGCTCAATGGAAAAGACGTAACAGTTTCTTTTTGGAATCTTCCCGCTGGTAGAGGTTCATGTGCAAGATTTGATGGTAGTAAAGGTTGGTTATGGTCAGATACAAATTGTAACGATCCACATAATTTCATCTGTCAACATGGTCCAAGAGGATGTGGTCGTCCTGAACAACCACCAAATTCAACACTTCTTGCTACAAGTCTTGAAGTTGGTGCTCGTATTGAACATCGTTGTGACTCTGGTCATTTACTTGTTGGACCTGACAGTCGGACTTGTCTACCTAACGGATTCTACTCAGAATTTCCACCAGTTTGTAAATGTAAGTTAAGAAAATAAAAAATTATTATCATTAATACTTCAAATCCTAACTGAAATTAATTGAATTTAAGATGAAATTTATGAAATTTTAATTCCTCCTCACTACACAATTATTTAGTAAAGTAAGTAATTTAATTCCGAAAGTGTAAGGAACTCTGAGGGGTCATTAGAATAAGTAATTGATGGAAGAAAAGGATCCCGTTGGTTTCTAATTGATGAAAATGAGTCAGATGACCTAGTGAGTGGTTTAAAAGGATATAACATTCACTCACAAAAGGATTTTTTTTAAACGATTGAATGACTTTCAAGAGATAGAGAACTGACGACGCATACTAATTTTAGTCAAGTTGAGACAGTGCAGTAAGTAGTGGTTTGCGTGAGGTTGATTGTTGTGCCAATTGCCAATAATAGACTTTTGAGATGTCAACTAACGGGACTAATTCAACATCACACGAAACATCTTCACAGATGAAATAATTTTACAATTATTATTAGTTTAAAAAAAATTTTTTTTTTCATTTCACTAGAAATATATTTATAATATTTAAATTTTACTTCATTTCATTATTTCAGATTTGGAATGTGGACTCCCTGCTCAAGTACCTAATGGTGAGTATCTCCTAATCAATGGAACACGGGGTTATCAAAGTACAGTACGCTACGTATGTCAAGATGGATATGTGATGGTAGGACGTAGGGAATTAATATGTGATGTGGATCAAAAATGGGACGGACCACCACCAAGATGTGAAGCACTTGTATGTCCAGAACCACCACCAATTATAAATGGATATTATGAAATCATTGAACAAACTGAAAATGCATATAGACTTGCATATGATTGTAATGAAGGTTTTGAACTCAATGGACCATCAGTTTTAACATGTGTAGATGGTGGGTATGATCAAATCCCACCAGTATGTCAAGAGTATCGTCCACAAGTAGTATCTATACCAGCTGTAGTCACTTTACCTTCATCTTCACCTTCAACTACTCGTAAGGTAATTCTGACAACACCGAGTACTACTACAACTACGAAAGTGACAACGACGACATCATCACCATCACCACCACCACCACCACCACCACCACCACCACTACCATCACTACCAAAAGATGAGGAGGCGTATGATGAAGGGAATCAATACGAAGATCCTATTTATGCTGAAGAACCCTTACTCCCACCACATCATGATACAAAACAACCTCAACCACCTGTATTTCTACCACAACCACCTGTATTTTTACCACAACCTCCACAACCTAAACCTAAACCTAAACCTATTCAACCTAATTCAGAAATTAGAACTAATGGAATTGAAAATGAACCAGCTCTCAAAACTGAAGAAAGTATGAACGTTAATATAGTTCACAAAGGAAAACAACCTAATACAGCTGACGTACCTAAGAATTCGGTTAACGTTCAAACTAAAGTTTCGGCCGTTTCGAGACTCAATTTAGGTAAAAATCATGAGGATAATATATTTTTTTTTCAAAATTTTGGATTCAATTTTTTTTTTTAGAATTTAAAATTGTGAGTTTTTTTCAAAAACAGGTGGAATCATTGCTCTGGGTGCATTCGGAGGAATCATTCTTCTCGCAGCTGTTGTAATATGTATTGTTCTTCTCGTCAGGAGGTAATTATTACAAATTTAAATTAAATTTTCTGAGTTTTTTATTTGTATTATTTAAATTTACGCGCTAGTAACCAAATTACTACTAANGCTGTTGTAATATGTATTGTTCTTCTCGTCAGGAGGTAATTATTACAAATTTAATTAAATTTTCTGAGTTTTTTATTTGTATTATTTAAATTTACGCGCTAGTAACCAAATTACTGCTATTTCTATTTCTGTGCCATTGTTATAAACTAAACTAACCGGGGGGATTCAAATTGGTAATATTATTTCTACTCGGTGTGGGATGATACATCGAAATATGAAACGTTTGAGTTTTTTATTTCAACTTCCACGTCTTTAATTATTTTATTTTTCCATATCAATTATTCTTCTTTCCCTGGCCTTTTTTTTTTTTTTTTTGGAAATAATACTTTTGCATCTGCGCATGTCAATTGTGTCCATTCTGGATTCTTATTGTAGCGGTGAGAGGAAGCAGTTCCTTTACCCGTACTCCCCAACTACCTCATCAAGAAGTTTCGATGTCAAACCTTCTCTCAGACATCATTATCCTCGACGTCAACGAAGTGGATCTAAAGTCTTTACTCTATTGGCTCTACCATTTCCTGATCAACAAATAGGAAGACGTTATCTGGAATCTCCAAATTCTAGGAAATGGGCAGGATATTTCTCAGAGCATGCGCATTAAAAAAAAAGAAGAAGAAGAAGAAGGAATCAAAGACTCAACTGTGCCATACTACTCATCAAAGTACACATCCCAGCCATTTTAACAGACAAGAGGCAAGTTGTGATGGAGTTCCTCATCGTTTCTTCACACCGTTTTCATGTAACCAATCAGCACAGCACTGCGATTGGGTTGGAAAAAAAGCACTTTGTACAAAAAAATCCTCTGTCAAGTCAAATATTCACGAGTCACGGCAGATATTTTTGTTCTTTGTACATACACTTTAACCCAATGACCTCTGGTGGTCAGAGGGTTATTACCTCTACTCTACTACATGTTGCTACGGCGCATGTGCAGGATTCCATTGGCTGTTTCTTTATCTTTCCTCTACACATTTTTGTTATTATTTGACGAGTATGTATTTGTAAAAAGTTATTTTTAATAATTTATTTTAATTTCATAGGAATCGCATAAAGAGGAAACATGAGCGTCATCGTGGATCACCAGATAATCATACAATTACATCAGTTGACTCAGGTTCTGATGTTGGACTAGGTCGATTGTATAGGAGAGCATGGGATTCATTGGCAGCTACAGGTGGACCACCAACTGGAAGTACAACTGTTGCTTCTACTTCTAAAAGTCACAAGGGTAAGGATACTTTGGACTTTAGAAGTCGTTTGAGTTCTGTCGAAGGATTACGAGATGATGGTGAAATTATTGTCCATGATGCCCTCCCACGGAAACACCACCATCATCATCATCATGGCAGTCACCACCATCTCCATAATCATGAAGCACCAGGAGATTGGGGAAGGTCTGTCCGTTCTCATAGGAGTCGTTACTGAACCAATTATAATCGTGGTCAGCCCAACGACAAAAATGCAAAAACAACAAAAAAAAAACCATAACCAACCAATCATGAGCCCTCGTTGCTCCATTTTTAGAGTCCAATGACCCTCAAATACCAGATTCCTATCAGGAATTCTTGTCTGTATTAGAGTCAATTACTTTTTTATAAGCCAGTGTGTATGACCCCTGCCGTTGTATTTGTCCAACATAAAGGAAATGACTGATGGATTACGCTAATAAATAAGCTTAGGCTAACGTTTACGTATATACTACCTAACCTAACGCTAACGTCAAAAATCCAAAATGTTCAGTTTAACAAAAAAAAAATATGTTTTTTTTTATGTAACTTGATGGCTCTAGTGAGTTATACAATAATTGTTAAATTTAAGTGAAAATTAGGATATAGGTGGGTAGACATNATACCAGATTCCTATCAGGAATTCTTGTCTGTATTAGAGTCAATTACTTTTTTATAAGCCAGTGTGTATGACCCCTGCCGTTGTATTTGTCCAACATAAAGGAAATGACTGATGGATTACGCTAATAAATAAGCTTAGGCTAACGTTTACGTATATACTACCTAACCTAACGTTAACGTCAAAAATCCAAAATGTTCAGTTTAACAAAAAAAAAATATGTTTTTTTTTTTTATGTAACTTGATGGCTCTAGTGAGTTATACAATAATTGTTAAATTTAAGTGAAAATTAGGATATAGGTGGGTAGACATTTTTTTTTAATTTATGCCTCAAAGTGCCAATTTGATTAGGCTCGAATAGTAAATGATTACCTTCGAGGCTTTATTTATCAAAATAAATTAGTTTTTTTTTTTTTTTAATTTTTATAATAAAGAGAACGTTAAGATTTAAACCATTTCTTTTTCACAAGATTCTTGTCGGATTTTTCTGAATAATTATTCTTACTTTTATAGGCAGAAAGTGTTTTGTCAAAATGATCATCCTCACCTTTCCCACGTCTTGATTGGGATTTTGGATCACGCTTACGTCGTGGCAATAGTTTTCTTGTTTTAGGTTTAGAAGCCTTGAGACTCTTCCGAGTTATTTTTCCTTTAGGTTTCATACTTGGAATACTTGAAATTCCAACCATTCCTGCTAACCCACCAAATTCCGGAACTTCCATATTGTCACCACCTTTTGATTTTTTTACAACTTTGTTTTCTCTAAGGGCCTCAGGTTTGGGATTTTTTGTACCCTTTCGCTTTCCTTTCTTCACATTGCTTCCCTCTGTTTCTTCCTTTTCTTGTTGAATTTGTTTAATTTTTTGTTTACTTTTTTCGGTTCGCTTTTCCTTTGCTATCAACGCTGCTTTCTTTTCAACCGAAAATTCCACAACTGGCCGCTGTAACAAAAAAAAAAGTGAAATTTGAAATTATTTTACTTCAATTGAGACATGACTCAAGAATATTATATAATATAATGATTTACTTACGCGAGTACGAGTGAATATTTGTGGATTGTTATTCAATGCTCGAAGGGCTGTGAGTGCATGCTCATGTTCTGTGAATGTTACGAATCCAAAACTTTTTGACTTGAATCCTTCTGAAGTCATAACATTCCTATCTTGCATTATACGAGCCTGTCCAAACAAAAATTGACACCAGGTTAATAGTTTGTTTTGTTAAGACAATGAGATAAAANGCATTATACGAGCCTGTCCAAACAAAAATTGACACCAGGTTAATAGTTTGTTTTGTTAAGACAATGAGATAAAAATTTTACTACATACCTCCGTGACTGTTGCCCCAGGACCACCACTTTTTAGAAAAAGTGACCGAAGTTGTTNGCATTATACGAGCCTGTCCAAACAAAAATTGACACCAGGTTAATAGTTTGTTTTGTTAAGACAATGAGATAAAATTTTACTACATACCTCCGTGACTGTTGCCCCAGGACCACCACTTTTTAGAAAAAGTGACCGAAGTTGTTTNAAAATTTTACTACATACCTCCGTGACTGTTGCCCCAGGACCACCACTTTTTAGAAAAAGTGACCGAAGTTGTTTGTCAGAATATTTTTCTGGAAGATTATGAACACAAATACGTTTATCAGAAATAAAATTGTTCAAATCTTTGAGCATTTGTCTCTTGTGGTGATGAAGTGTTGCTCGAAGATTAACATCAGCAGCAGAAATATCAGTAGCTGCAGTAGTTCCTGGTCGAATAACTGTAAATTTGAATTTTATAAATTATTATCTCAAATTACTAATTTGTGATTATAAATTACAAATTTACATCCTTCACGAACTAAATACAAATTCCGTTTGTCTTTTGGTTCCTTTTTGATATCAGATGTTAATTTCTCTGATAACTTTGATTTTGACATTGCCACGGCCATAAAGAATTGTCGATCATCGAGAATAAAATGTCCAGGGTCTTCTTCATATTTTGTTAAGGACTTTTGTAGATCCTCTGCATTCTATAAGAAAGTAACAAGNTCTTCATATTTTGTTAAGGACTTTTGTAGATCCTCTGCATTCTATAAGAAAGTAACAAGTAGAAAATTGTCTTATGAAAACGAAAAGTTGTTTTTAGAAACTTACACGAAACATGACAAAAGCAGTTCCTTTCGAGTGTTCAGTTAGCCGATCAATACATACTACAGCATAATTGATTGGTCCAAATTCAAAGAAAAATTGTTTAAGTTTCTCCGAAGTTGTGTCAAAGTTTAAANGTAGAAAATTGTCTTATGAAAACGAAAAGTTGTTTTTAGAAACTTACACGAAACATGACAAAAGCAGTTCCTTTTGAGTGTTCAGTTAGCCGATCAATACATATTACAGCATAATTGATTGGTCCAAATTCAAAGAAAAATTGTTTAAGTTTCTCCGAAGTTGTGTCAAAGTTTAAATTTCGAATAAATAGAGTCTTCCCTTCATCAGCNATTTCGAATAAATAGAGTCTTCCCTTTATCAGCATCGTTCGGATTTAATTTTCTAACTTTTGGTTTCGTCTCTGGAGTTTCAGAATCAGAGATTTTAACTTCAGTTTCACTTTCACTGCTGGATCTATGTTAGAAATAAAAAACTTAAAAAATGCTTATCAAAATAGTAGAAAAAATTTCTTCAATTTTCATCAAACTCCGTAAAATTTACTTACGAGTCGTTTCGTTTGCGTTTTTTCTTGTTTACTTTCACCTTCACCTCTGATTTTACGTTTTCATCATCAGAACATGGAGGTTCTTCCTTGATTTTAATATCCAAATTTTCAATTTTCGGTTTTTCATCATCGTCTTCTGGATTTTCTTCATCTTTTTGATTTTGAAATTTTGTTTTTGGTAAAGCCCAATCAACCGCAATAGGACGACCTGCAAAAGTTGACAGAGAATCTCAAGCAAGCAGACAAAAAAGGAACTATTATGATAATTTAGTTAACTTGCCAAGCAACGGTTTCAAATTAAGATCTCTCAGCGCTTTTGAAGCTTGTGATACTTTAGCAAATTGGATAAAAGCGCATCCAACTAATTTCCCGTTCGGTTTCTTCAGAATATTAACATCTTTGATATCACCGTATTCACCAAAATGTTCCCT
The DNA here is from genome assembly GCA_002738285.1 of Holacanthella duospinosa. Classification (NCBI taxonomy): domain Eukaryota; kingdom Metazoa; phylum Arthropoda; class Collembola; order Poduromorpha; family Neanuridae; genus Holacanthella; species Holacanthella duospinosa. The sequence continues at coordinate 243,205 of NIPM01000156.1, read as the reverse complement.
CAACTTCTCATCCGTCATCTAAATTTGAAATTTTACTAATCAAAACTTCATATATATATATATAATATATATATATATATATATTTCAAATTGAATTCTACTGACCTGAAATGACAGATTACGAACAATCAATCGTGGTTTTTTGCTAACTGTTTTCTGACGAGGTTGTTTCGGCTTCTTTAGAGTCTCACCTATTGGTTCTAAATTTGCACTAGCTCCGAATCGGGGAAATTTAGGACGTTTCCGATCTTGTAGCTCTATACTCCGTGCTTTCGAAAGTTTTACACACAANCCGAATCGGGGAAATTTAGGACGTTTCCGATCTTGTAGCTCTATACTCCGTGCTTTCGAAAGTTTTACACACAACTTGTTTTTCCCAATTGTATGACTTCCTAATTTCTCTATCGCTGACGATGCATCTTCTGGTAAAGCGTAGGTGACATAGGCTACGGTTGTATCACTTTGTGTCCGATTAACTTACGTCATAATAGAATGGTTATAAAAATTAAGAATATTTAACAACAATAATTGAGTGACGTACAGTTTTTAGGATATTGAATGTAACATCTTTTCAGAGGTCCTATACCACCGAATATTGATTCAATATCCCACTTTGATGTCTCTGCTGGAATGTTACCAACAAACACTGTTCTTGGATTTTCGTCTTCTTCCGTGGCTGGATTTGAAGTTGTTTCAATCTCCATTGTTTTCTAAAAATCAATTAAAATCAAACTTTTTTGATTCACAATTGACACTTGATACCTACCATGCTGGTTTTTACCTTTTTAGACGATTCGCTAATCCGCTAATTGTAATAAATCAGATTTTTACAAAAATTACAAAAGCACGACAGCACGAGGAGTGACAAACAAAAATATTCTTCACTTGAAGTAATAAGTGACCTAACATGCAGAACTGGGCACAAAATTTTCACTCGAAAACCAAAAATGTGAAATTTTTTTTTTTTATTTTTTCAATTGTCCATCTGATGTCCAAGATAGTGTTCTCCATGACTCTGACTCTGACTCTGGCTCTCATGACTCTGACTCCCAGGGTTTTTGGGAGTCGGGAGTCATTTCATGACTCTGACTCCAAGGGTTTTGGGAGTCAGAGTCATGACTCTTTTGAAACTCCCAGACTTGGGAGTCATGACTCTTTTGAAACATGCACACATGGGCATATGAGACTATTTTTTAACAAAATTTACATGCAAATATTATTTCGATAATTATTTTTTACAAAGAAATATTTAAAAAAAGTTACGAATTGTTTATTTAACCTGATGAAAGTGGCTTTTTTAGTTTCTTGTTGTCCAGGAAACTTAGAAAATTAGGAAACTTAGAAACAAGGAAACTAAATGTATAAAAAAAAATTCAATTTCAGACCCGATTTTTCATTTTTGTATTATGTAACTCCAGAGTCGAGAGTCATGACTCTGAATTCAAGGAGTCAGAGTAATGACTCCGAGAGTCGACTCCCAACATTTAGAGTCAGAGTCAATGACTCTGACTCCGGCCAAACTGGGAGTCATGGAGAACACTAGTCCAAGACATCCACATATTATCGTATTATTTTGTCCTCCGTACCTACAAAAAAGAATCAATACTATGAAGGAATATTTAATTTAATTTATTAGTTCTCGGTTGTAGTGTACATAATTGTATATTAGAAGCTTGACTACCTTTGAAATACATCAACTAACAAATAAAAGTCGACTGTTTACTACACATTCATTCTGGCATGGCATAAAGAATTTTACATCCACTTATGGAACTCGGTGTGATGGTGAAGATACCAAGGGTCAGAGTGAGCGAAGTATTCATTGGGCACGACGTCGTGCCATTGGTCTGGAGCAAGAGTATTGTAAATCTTCTCACCATAGTACCTTCCAACAATCCATCCTGGTACATTAGCCATTAACTTCTCTTCTTCGTCCCGATTTTTACGAAGTTGAGTCAAGTATCTACAGATAGTTCAGTAATAATAATATAAAAACAATGAGAGCAATTTATTCATAAANAAAGAATTTTACATCCACTTATGGAACTCGGTGTGATGGTGAAGATACCAAGGGTCAGAGTGAGCGAAGTATTCATTGGGAACGACGTCGTGCCATTGGTCTGGAGCAAGAGTATTGTAAATCTTCTCACCATAGTACCTTCCAACAATCCATCCTGGTACATTAGCCATTAACTTCTCTTCTTCGTCCCGATTTTTACNCCTGGTACATTAGCCATTAACTTCTCTTCTTCGTCCCGATTTTTACGAAGTTGAGTCAAGTATCTACAGATAGTTCAGTAATAATAATATAAAAACAATGAGAGCAATTTATTCATAAATTATAATTTGAATCTTCAATGTAGTCAAATTTCACTATAGTCACTACACTAAACGTTACTTACGTTCGATCCCTTTCAGCTTGTATCATTGGATTCAAAGCGATACGTGCTCCTCGACTTTCCGTCTGCAGTCGGAGGGTCTTCAAAGCATTTAAATACCAAAGATAGCATCCTCCGAAAGTACATGTCAAGTAAACCGCAATAATCCCTCTAGCTATGGGTAGAATTAAATTAATTTTAGGCAGGCTTGCCTTATAGACCAACTATTGCCAGCAAGCCACAATCTCAACTCTTAAAATTACAAATAATTTTAAATTATTATTCTGTTACATTTTATAAGTTTTCTTGCTTCAATACGTTCGAACGGGATTCTCTTGTAACCACCAGGTGGAGGCAATTCTTGACGAAACGTTCCTGACCCTCCGCCAGACATTGTCCAAAAATCAGTTGGAAACTAAATTAATCACTCAAAAGCGAAAGTTGAAATCATAATTTTATTTATTTGAAATTTTCTCTNATCAGTTGGAAACTAAATTAATCACTCAAAAGCGAAAGTTGAAATCATAATTTTATTTATTTGAAATTTTCTCTATCTTTTTTTCACTCTACTCAAACTTACCGACATGTAACCCCACCTCACCCCATAGAATAGCATGACCCTCAAATTCACTCGGAAACGTTTACTAAACTTTTACTAAAAATCCTAAATTAAAACAAGCATAATTAAATAAACCAAACTAATCAGTGAATGTGTAAACTAACTTTAAGGTAAAGTAAGACATTGGGTGTTAATGCTCTTTTCAAGCCAAAATATGATAGGATCTTTGGCTCATTTTGAATTTAAAAAGCCTAACCTGGATATCTACTCATGTACATGTGAGTTTTTTACGATTGAACGGTGATACCCACACTACCCTACTTACCTATGTCACGAGTGACATACCCACTTGGTAAAATTTGAAACCAAAGAGATAAATAGGTACTGGTAGGTTTAGTGTCGGTTTTCTCGTTCAGTCGTTAAAAACTCATCCTACAGAAATAACACAGAGTATTGACACTCGTTACTTTGCTCCATTACTCCCATGACTCCCATTGGCACTCGCACCTCTAACGCCCGTTCCATGCTTTTTCCAAAACCAGCTTTTTCAGGAAAATTTTTCAGAAAAAGTTTGAAAAATCAATCCATACTTTTTCATTTCGTTGTCATTGCGTTTTTCACCCGTTGTTTGAAAAAAGTTTTTTTCTGAAAAAAGAAACAATACATACTTTTTCTTTTCATTGCGAACTCCGGTTGTCGTGTGAAGTTGTACCGTCTCTACTTTTTTGGAAAAAGGTACGAAAAAAGATTTGAAAAAGTATGTATTGACATCCAATTTAGAGTAAGTCATGACAACTTTATGAAAAAAGAAAACACGACGATTTGAAAAAGCATGAAACGGGCGTAATACATAACCATGCGAAGATGGAGACAAGTTTTAGTAAATTTTAGAGCGTGGGGCTAATTTATGCCTCATGTTTGGTATACGGGTAGGTGATTTTGACAGGTGGTTTTCTGTAAATTTTCTCACGCTAGTGATGATTATCTGATTTTCAATTCAATTCGATGTAATTTATTTAAGTGTCATAAGAATCATTTAGAACAGAAAATGGTAATAAACAATTTACACAATAGGTGATTTTTCCCTAAATTCGACATTAACATAGACCGACTATTAGAAAAACTTTTGACTAAAAGCCAAGCTGGAATGATGAGACCTAACTCGTTAGATTCAGCATCAAATTTCCAATAGGATTCACTTATCTTTTACCATTTTAAGTTACTCTTTATCAACGTATATTGAGATGAGTGTAGAACCTATTACCTAATTTATTAAAAAACGTTCTTGGTTATTGGTTTTGGGCTTGTATCTTTGTATCTAGTATGACAACTTGGATGGTTGGGACCTAGCGAGTTCGATTCATCAACAAATTTCAAATAAGAATCACATATCTGTTGGCAATTTAATTGACTCTTTATCAACTTATATCGTCGAGATGTGTATAGAACTTTTTACCTAATTTCATATAAAAAGGGCTCTGTCGTTCTAATGGGCTTATATTTTTGTAAGGTGATAACCTGAAGGGATAGGAGCTAGTGTGTTCGCTTCAGAGTCAAATTTCCCATAAGGATCACTTATTTATAACCAATTTAATTGATTCTCTATCAACTTATATCGAGATGAGTGTAGAACTTGTACTAGATAGATTTCGTAGATAACGCTCTTTGTTGTCGTTGTTGTGGGCTTATATCTTTGTAGGGTAACAACCTGTAGCGCGTTCATGAACCTTCTCTTCCATGGTAGCAATTTGTATTTTAGTAAATATTTATTTTGTTATTTTGCTAATTTATTATTTTTACTTTTGTGAGTATGGTTTCCACAAGTTTTTTACTTTCGTGGGTCGGTCTAGGTTATAACTAGTGAAATGGTGAGACTCGGTTACTTTAACACTATATTGGTTCTTTCGATGAACTTAATCTAACTAAAAGTCACTCTCAATAACCGAGGTAGCACTACCATATATTGGCATTAAAACAAAAAAAAAATTTTTTTTTGCAAAAATTGCAGTTGGCACTTGGCAGTGCAGTGCGGCAGATAGAAAAAGTTTTGGCGGTAGTCATCAAATGACTTCAAATTAAATTTTATCTCTAATCAGCTTAAGTTTTTACCACCATTTTTTTTTTCAAAAAATTATTAACAACAACCACATTATTTTAGAATTTAGATTAAATTAGTTGTTTTTTTTTTCATTAGTTTTTTTTTCATTTTCTGCATTATTTTTAAACACTAAACCCGTTAACATTATTAACAGTGCAAACAACAAAGTGTGGAAAAAAGTTAAACAATCAGTCTGAAGGCAGGCAGTGGCGAAGACGACACGACACGAGGCGAGACAAGCAACAAACGGTGTGATTTACTTATAAAGTCTAAAGTACTCGGTGCTCGGTAAGAAAATAATGTTAATGGAATGATTTTTAATGTATCATGCTATCATGATGTTAAATTTAGTGTCTTAATTCTTTAATTTGTTTATAGAATAACCTTTTCAAGTGCTGTTTAACGGTGTAGAAGGAAAAGAAAGAGGAGAAATTGTGTATTACAATTAGCAGAGTTAAATGAATACCATTTTAAGTTAATAGTAACTATGGTGGAAGTACTCAAAAGTAAATTGGATTTGGAAGAGTTGAACCACAATCAGATTAGATCAGAAACTCAACGGAGACATCATACAATTTCTGAGGGTTCCAGTTCCAGTCTTTCAACGGAAGAAAATGATGGTGATGATGAAAGTGACAATAATGAGTACGATTGGCAGAGAGAGAAACATCGTAAAATTCAGTTCTTCGATGATGGGACAATGTCTTATTTTTGGTAAGAAATTATTAATGGAAGTTATTGTTTAATATACATTTTCTTATCATTATATGATTATTTATCCAGGAGAGCTCATACACTCACTGTGTTGCTCATTATGATAAGTGTTCTAATTTACGTTGGATTGTTTGAGGATATGCAAGAGGACTCTGAATATAATACAAAGCGGGGTATGATTGCCTGTCTCTGCTTTTTTATTCTGTTGGGTGTAACAGTCATCCCTGATGGTCCATTTCTACGTCCACATCCTGCATTTTGGAGACTTATGTTTTGTCTCTCAATAGTCTATCAACTATCACTCATTTTTATACTTTTCCAAGTGAGTGAAATCAAGATTATGTGTAGAAACTCTGATAATTGGTAGAATTAATCAAAAAAAAATTTTTTTTTGTGGCAGAGTGCCAATGATGCTAGACTGCTTTTACGTCACATTGATCCTAAACTTGGTCGTCACTTGGAAGAAAAGAGTTATGGGAACTCATGCCTTATATATGACCCAGATTCTCCTGATGACCCATTTCATAATGTTTGGGGTAAACTGGATATGTTTGTTCCCACACATTTCTTTGGATGGTGGCTGAAGACAATTGTTTTGAGAGATTGGTGGCTTTGTACTGTGATTTCAATCATGTTTGAAATTTTAGAGTACACGCTCGAGCACCAGTTGCCAAACTTTAGTGAATGTTGGTGGGATCATGTGAGTTTGTGATAAATATTTAAGATTAAATTTCCTATTAATTGTTCTCATTTTTACAGTGGATCATGGATGCTTTGGTTTGTAATGGGTTTGGAATTTATGTTGGGATTCAAACGCTCAAGTACTTCCAGGTGAAGACTTATTACTGGCGAGGGCTATGGAATATCCCTGGATATAGGTAAACTTACAACTTTTATATCAAATTTTACAAGTTTTTTCTTTATTTTTTGTTGTGCAACTTTTAGAGCAAAGTTGAAACGAATCTTTGCACAGTTTGGTCCATACACTTGGATTGAGTTTGATTGGAAGCCTACTTCAGATATTAGTCGCTGGGTAGCTGTTCTTGGGATTATTTTTGTGGTAAGGAAGGATTCATAGTTTGAGTATGACTATCACTGTATGACTAATAGAAATTTTGCTTAGTTTCTACTGGCTGAACTAAATACCTTTTACCTCAAGTTTGTGCTCTGGGTCCCGCACAACCATTGGCTCAATTTGGTTCGTTTATTTGCCATTCTCTTCTGGGGTGCTGTGAGTTTGCGTGAAACTTTTCAGTATCTTGACGATCCGTAAGAAGAACACAAACAAAAAATTTGTAAAAAAAAAAAAATCTGTACCAATTTTTCGAAAAATATTTACAGTGACTGCAAAACTTTTGGCAGACAATCTTGGATTGTTTTGTCAATCGTTACGACTGAATTTATTATTGTTTCAAAATTTGATTTGAAGACAATCACAAAGCCTCTACCTCAGTAAGCTAATATACCAAAAGACATATTGATGAAATTCAATTATTTAAAATTAAAATTACTATAACAAAACATTATTCTGATTAAAATAATTCTTTTCCAAAGGCATATCAGCTACTTCTGGCTCCTTGGTCTGGGGATGTTGATTTTGTGGACAATTTGGAATTTTCGCCTTTACCGGATTTCTTTTCGATCTCATAATCCTATTGGAGTCTCAAAATCAGAAAATGATACACTCCATCATCATCGAATAACCAACCATCGTAAAACACACAGTTTGACCTCATCACTTCCTTATCGAAGCCAAAGTTTGGATGCTGTCATGGCAAGAGCTAAGAGACGTAGCCATAGAGAATCACTCAATTGTTCTTTCTCATCCGATGGCGGTGGTGCAGGGGAAGGATTAAAAAAAAATCAGTAGTCACTAGTGAACTCAAGTCTTTCTCTGGTGCTTATTATATTTTAGTAACCGACGAGAAGTCAGAATTATACTCAATCGGTAATCGTATAGTAAATAGCTCAAAAATGTTTGAAATATTGCCAAAAAATTCAGATAATAAGACTCATAGTAGTCAATTTGTTAAAAATACTAAAATATTATAATTTTCTAATAAGAAGTTTAAATCATCTGGCAGTCATCTATTTCTCTACTAAATTAATCAATTAGGAAACTATCGAATAAATTTACCGAACAAAGAAACGAACAATAAACTATTTATTTTTGGGTTAATTATTAAAACTTCTAATTAAACTTGATGAAAAATTTGTCAGGAAAAATATCTAGACAGTCTTTGTTTTGTAAAGTCTGACGAAGAAATTGATGAGGTCACGATCATACTTTAGTAGGACGAAGACATTTGTGGCCAGGGTAACAAGGCCAAAAATTATGGGCAAAAATCTGCCATTGGCTAACACCTAAACATAAAATGTTAGGTTGAAACTCTAATGAGTAAAAATAACTCAACCTAAAAATTTCACTATTTCCAAACAAAGTTTTTTTTTTTCAAACCTATTCAGGAGGAGTCGAATGTAAATATGACGACCAATCATAAAGCACAAAATTTAAANGTTTTTTTTTTCAAACCTATTCAGGAGGAGTCGAATGTAAATATGACGACCAATCATAAAGCACAAAATTTAAAAAAAGTCAATCAAAGAGTATGGATCTCCTGTTATGGCTTCCGAAGAGGTTTGAAATAATTTGAATAACGGCAGAATTGATTAATGTGTTAAAATCTTACCATAATTCCCATGATCCAGAAAAACGAAAGGAAAAATGATGCTGCGACTGGTGGCTTTGGGAACCAATGAGCGAAAGGATTCAATGGTACATTATAGAAAACACTTCGAATGAGATAAACACTGTGACCCACACGAAGAGTCATGTTTAGTGAATTAGCGACGTAGAATCCCAAACTACCGAATAAACTTGTGGCCACGTAAGAACATAAGAGAAAAACGACTGAGAAAAGCACGAGTTTCTGATTGAACCTAAAATCAAAAAAAATTCATCAAAAAAAAAATTTTTTTTTTTGTAGAAACAGATTTACTTACGCGTTCATCTGCTCCTGCGTCATAGCAGCAAAAGTGAAAGCTTCAGTGACACCATTGACTGCCATAATAAAAATATAGACACAGTTTGCTTGGAGAAGAACTGTCGCAGGTCCTTCATCACTCAGACTTTTTCCTCCGTACAGAAATAACAAGGTTTGACTATAAGGAATGCCAAANGTCGCAGGTCCTTCATCACTCAGACTTTTTCCTCCGTACAGAAATAACAAGGTTTGACTATAAGGAATGCCAAAGACAAGGATCGTCAGTCCAATCGTTGTCATTAAGCGTACTAAATTGCTCAACACGTAGGAAGCCTGCTCTGCCATTTCCTATATATATTTAAAAGAAAGTGTAAAGAAAATTGAACCAAAAGAATTATTTGACAAATGTAAAATATTTGTCGTTGTAGAGTTTTACTTNGAAAGTGTAAAGAAAATTGAACCAAAAGAATTATTTGACAAATGTAAAATATTTGTCGTTGTAGAGTTTTACTTACTTGTTCGCGTCTTTTGAACGAACAACGCCGTTTGAGTGTTTGTGCAAAGTAATAATAAGAACTTTCTTCAATTGGCAAAAAAATGAATCTGGCTGCAAGAGAACCAAGATTTGAAACCAAATCATAGATACCTTGCTCTTGAAACGTAAGAATGTCAAAAAAGGTCATCAAGTAGCGCTCCCCTTCGGTTAGAAGTNTAGATACCTTGCTCTTGAAACGTAAGAATGTCAAAAAAGGTCATCAAGTAGCGCTCCCCTTCGGTTAGAAGTTGCTTCAAAACTCCTTGTTTGTAGAAAGTCCATGTATAACTTTTCATTTCACTAGAAATTTCCTAAAAAAAAACAACAAAATTCCTACATTAAGCTTACGTCATAAATTACACGTACTTTTGCAAGCGTGACGATGAATTTTGTATTACTATTACAAGTAACTTACCCATTTTTGGTTAGGAAGAAGTTCTTGAATAGATTCAAATGGTAACTCTGTGTCTCCTCGTTTTAATTGAATATAAAAGAATGTGTAGTACATAAGACATGCTGTTGCTGTACCTCCGACGGCTCCAAGTGCATAGCCAACGACGGATAATTGAGGATAAAATAGAACGGCGACACAAAGAAAAGATGATCGCACTACAATTAGTAAAGTTTCACCGACTATCTAATAAAAACAAAGAAAGAAAATTATATGTAGAATACAAACTATAGCAACAAATTATAAATGATTTTCATTAATTACTCGAACTTTATAGAAGAGATAGTACTGGGCGACTATGTATGGAACTTCTGCCATAGAATCTACGATTGTTGCGAGGCAGATAAAAATGACAGAAATGGAATATTGCACAGCCAATTCTGGTTCAGTTGGTTGGGAGAGCACGAAACACCAGACAGATCCAAGGATCAATGACCAGAGAATGGTATTTGGCACTCTAAAAAAAAATTTTTTTTTCAATGAGTTTAGGTCCAAATTATTTTGTTTTCTAAGTTATATTTACTTACGCAAACCAAATCAGTGTAATTGCTTTTGTCCATGAATCTGGTGATTCATGAGACATTTTTAGGGATGCTCGTCGAAAGGGTTCTCTGCTCAAAAACAATATAGAAGAGTAGAGAAGTGCCAATCGGACATTACAGATTCCCAGCACACCATGACTCACGTAGCGAAGTATAAATGCATTCAGACCAAATGTAAAAACACGAATGAGTACCTGTCAAATTCAAAGTGGAAAGTTAAACTACTAATTTTAATTATTTGGTCCATATTCGATATATTTTTTTTAATTTGTTACTGTACTTGGAACATAATGTTGAAAGAGGCACTTTGGACACTTCCAGACAGAAGATTTTCCTTTGGTGGTAAGACCCTTGCTGCTTTTGGCCTTGGATTATTCCCCACCATTTCGTCTTCGTCTGAGGAATCCGACGTTTCTAGCTCTATCAAGTTTGGACTCGTCGAGCGACGACGGTCTCCGTCTAGCAATAATAAAATATAATAAATTTGAAACATTCCTACCAAAAATTTAAATGTTCAACAACATTAAATTCACAATTGGTATGGATTTGTTTACAAACGTTTTATTTCTAGCTATACATCCTGGACAAGAGAAATATGATCATTAAACAGCAAGACAAATTACTGTCTTAGATTAATTGCAAAAGTAGTGAAGTGTGAGCAGTCTGTAACCGAGCAGAAGACGAAGAAGAGTTGCATTCAGAGGACATATGACTTGAAAATTCCCAATGCAAACTCTCCTCTCTTTTGAACCAAACAGTATCTGCAAAATCAAGGAGGTCATTCATTAGTAATTAGTTTTTCATTTGGGACGGAAAAACAAGCCATTAATGAGAATGTAATGATTCAAAATGCTAACCCTTGATCAGATTCAAATCGAATGATTGGTGGTGCATTACTGTTTGGCTCAAGTTTTCTCGCTTGATCAGCAATATTACAAATTGCTCCTGCTTGATCAGGTGACCCAACCCCACGAGCTTTTACAAAGCAAACGAGTAATTATTACAACTAAAAATAAGCCTTAGATATGGATTAGTTTGGATATGGTTTAGATATGGATGTGATGAATTGTCGTTCTACTGAAAAATTAGTTGTAGTAACTCAACGCTTAACAAAAATCTGACGAAAAGNGGATGTGATGAATTGTCGTTCTACTGAAAAATTAGTTGTAGTAACTCAACGCTTAACAAAAATCTGACGAAAAGATTATGGAATTGTCGTATTATGCTTCTAATCTACGACGATGAGACATCCTAAATAATTAGCATTATGGTTACAAATTACATATTTGACTATCTCCAGGGTTTATGCAGCCCAAAAATTCCAAACTAAGAAAATTATGATATTGCTCACCTGAAANAAATAATTAGCATTATGGTTACAAATTACAGATTTGACTATCTCCAGGGTTTATGCAGCCCAAAAATTCCAAACTAAGAAAATTATGATATTGCTCACCTGAAAGACAGAGACCTCGTTTATCAGCACACACTACTCCAATTACACCTGGTTTTCCCATTCTACCAAATTAGTAAAAATGATATTTGATGTAAATAATTATTAATCTAATTTAAAAATTAAATCTNGCTCACCTGAAAGACAGAGACCTCGTTTATCAGCACACACTACTCCAATTACACCTGGTTTTCCCATTCTACCAAATTAGTAAAAATGATATTTGATGTAAATAATTATTAATCTAATTTAAAAATACTTGACATAAGACTAGGATTTGATATTGTGAGATTAATTACATACATTGCGTCGAATTTCTCCTCGAGTTCTCTTTCCATGGTTGCGTTCGTTGATATGACTTCCGGTTCCTTCCTGCTGAATACTAATTAATTATGTAAATTTAGATGTGATACTGAACAATTCTCATCGAAAAAATATTTATGAAATTAAAATGCAAAATTACAGCAGCTGATTGAACTGTCGATGATGTTTACGTTCTAAACCAATCAAAAAGTCCCGTTTCACTATTTTGACCACATTATTACAAATTACAAAATAAAAGAACTGTCCATCTCTGTCAAGTGACTAGTCGTGATAGTTGGAAACCGGATTTAAAAAAGAGCGCGAAATTCAAATAAAATTTGATTTAAATTTTTATTGAATTTTTTTTAATAAAAATGAAATAATAATCAGGTAATGTACNTATTTTGACCACATTATTACAAATTACAAAATAAAAGAACTGTCCATCTCTGTCAAGTGACTAGTCGTGATAGTTTGAAACCGGATTTAAAAAAGAGCGCGAAATTCAAATAAAATTTGATTTAAATTTTTATTGAATTTTTTTTAATAAAAATGAAATAATCAGGTAATGTATTTTAAAAGGTTGATTCGGTATTTCTAGACTAGATCATTGATTGATAAAATTCAATTATTCTGTGCCTTGTTCCTTTTTTTTAGAATAAAAGACTGAAAATTACAAATTTCCTTAATGGCATCGCGTCGTATGAAAATCAAGGTGGTGGCGAATGTAGGCCGAAGGGTTCCACTTCCATCGGCGGAAAAATCAGGAGGACGTCCACCAACTCCTACAATTGGTTCTGACCTACTAACTAATCTATCAGAAATCTCTCCGATGTCACCAATCAAGCAGCTCCATAGAGCAAACTCATTTAGTCATTTAAATTCAGAAAGTAATGATGCTATGTCGCCGCTATCCCCAGCCCAATCACCGCAAACTTTTACAAATTTATCAAATGAATCAGTTGTACAACTGTCAAAGTCTAATGACGAATCAATACATGCTTTCTCAGATGACTCGGCGACAAGGCTGGAACTTGTCACTGAGCAAAATGAGTCGATGGAAGCTGGTGTTAGTAGGTTTGTCAATGATGAGTTGGTTGCTGCTTCAGTGCTTGTGAAATCAATTTTTCTGAATTTATTTTTACTAATAATTGAATTTTTGCTGATTAGTCCTTCAACATCAGCTGTGATGTTGTCATCCCCGATAAAAAGTCCAGTACCAATCACTTATGATTCTAGAAGAGCACCAGGAATGGGTCCTTCTTCAAATCCTAATACAAATACTGTAATTCTGAGTAACATTCAAAAGGAAATTGGTCCAGTACACGTCGCTAATGTCACAAGTAATGAGACGCTTCGTCAGAGACTCCAAAAAGGAACAAATGTTACCAAATACTCAATTCTACGGAAAGAATTTTTAGCTACAAATCGGAGTAAGAAGCCAGAGAAGAAGGATTTAACTATTCTTCATTATACTTTCTGGAATCCACCGTAAGCCAAAGTACTTACTACATGTTTAGACAAATAGAAATATATACGACGTAAAAATTGTTTCTTTACAAAAGAGAGGATAAAAAGAGCTCAGATGAAGAAGAAGACGATATGTATGAAGGAATTGACCGTTCCGTGATGGACATAGCTGAAGAACTTGTTACTGATGATAACGGCAAACCTCCATTGACTCCTGTAACTGAAGATGAAGAGCCGAAAAAATCAACTGGTCCAAGGGTTAAAGTGGGCCCGGATGGAGAGCTCATCATCGACGAGCAGAGTTTAGTAAGTAAAATGATACTTCACTAATGACAACGTTTTTTTTTAGAATAATTTTGTCAATTCGTTTCTCATAGATTGTTGAAACAAGTGAAAGCATGAGAGCGAAAAGGCAACTATCTGAAATGGAAACGATTGTTGGTGGATCTACAGGCTTCTATCGACACAAGCGACTTCCAAAACGGGGTTATGATTGGACAGTCAAAGGTTTCAATTATAAGATGATACGACACAAAATCTTTCATGATAACTTTGACACAGTAACAGAGAATGTATATTTTTTATAACCCACAAATACTAACATGTTTCCTTAGCTATCTTTCTTAGCATGACTGTTGCCAGAAAATTTCTCTGCTTGTGTGAATCTCTGATGAAGTTTTGGAAGAAATTTTGGGAGATTTTGTATCTAGCGCATAAAAATAGTCATTTTCTTCAGAATAAGGAAATTTTAAACTAATTTACGCCTCTTGGTTTCACATTTAGAAACTGTTAGGTTCTATAAAGCCCTTACAATGTGTGGAACGGACTTTTCTATGATGGCTCATCTCTTTCCGACAAGAACAAGAACGGAGCTCAAAGCAAAATTCAAACGAGAAGATCGAAAGAATTCCGCCCTTATAAGTCGAACTCTTGCATGTCAAACTTTTGACCCTATGGAATCTCTCAGTGACTCTTCAGCTTCAGATCCAGAAACTTCAAAACACCCAGCTACAAAAAAGAGACGCAGAAGTTCAGCTAAGCAAAAGGGAACACAAATTGAATCTCAAATTCAGGATAATATCGAAGAAGAAGAAATTCCAATACAAGAAATTCCTCATCAATTTTCCACTGGTTTTATCGGTCCTGATATACCCACTTTTTCCTCTGTCCCACCAAATGATACTCATCAGGAGATACTGAAAAATTACGAAATGAGACAAAAGTTTAAGAAAAAGCAAACAAAGAAAACATTAAAACTCCCTGGTGTCAGAGGTCGTCCCCTTGGATTTGCAAGTACAAAATTATCTTTCAATCCAAAACAGTGTGAGTCGTATCAAGACGAACTTTTCCAACCACCAACACCACCGCCATCGTCTCCAAAGAAAATTTCTAAACCAAGAAAACGACTAAAAAAAGTATCATCTACTTCTACTGAATTAGAGGAAATGTCAACTCTTGCGTATTTGAATCAAACACAAACACAATCAAACATAAAGATACACCCAATCCTTGATCCAGAGCCACCAGTACCTCCAATTCTTCGATTTGATGCAAGTGATCCACTAGGACTGAAAGTTATGCCAATTCCTCTCATAACAGCAGAAGAGGGTGAAGAAGGTGTTTTGCTTCTTGAAGCACCACTCGATGTTACTGCTTCAGCACAAGTTTTTGACCTACCAGAAGATAGGTCAAAGACTCCGGAGAGTAATATAACACCACCGACACCGACACCGATACAAGAGGCTTCTACGCAGAATCATCATTCACGGAGACGTATGAAAATGGTGAAACCAAGAATTCCTCGAGTTCCAGGTGGTGGAGGTACAGTGAATTCTAAATTTTGAAAAAAAAATCTCGAAATTAAAATGCTTTTACTCTGTTTCCAATGTAGAAAATTAGCAATTTTTTTTTTTTGAAATGCCTTCAAGGTCGCTTTTTTCCCATTTTCGAAATTTTTATTTAAACAGTTCAAATTTTGCTTCAGTTGCTACTAGTAAATGAAAATCAATAAATAAATCTCTTTAGCTGAACGTTTTTTTATTAAATAATATAATTTAAGTTTTTCCTGTGCTCTGTGCTGACAACATTAAATATAGTTGAAGATAAATTTTAAAATTCATTAGATAATTTTATATTTTTCAATTTCCTCTCGAAGTAAAATTTAAAATGTACTTTTATTTTTGAAAACAGGTCCAGTTGGTGCAGAAAGTCCAGTGCGCGGTGGTGATGAAATTGAAATAGAGATTTCTTGTCAATAGAAAGAGAATAATGGTAAGTACAGAAGCGCATGCGCAGTTTCTTAGTCTTACGTTTTAGGCTGATTCATTTTTTTATCGAATTTTTAGGCGCAATGTAACAATGGCAAAACATTTAGGAAGGAATGAATAACCTGATGTGAAAAGTCTTGGAAATCTTTTTTAAAAGGCAATCATTGAAGGAATATGGTAAGAAAAAGTTAATAAATTCATTAAGTTTTTTTTTTTTTTTTTTAAAGTCTTGTTGCGTATTTGTCACTTGTAGAGACCAAATTTTGAAGTTTTTGTCCTTGGCTTTCGAGAAGTAGGGAAAGGATTGAATGTATGTCGACTACTACTATGATTGGTTGATTCTTGAATTGGAGAATCCGAAGATGAATCTGAATCATCTGAATGATTCTCTACAGCTTTGAGTTTGAGTCTTTTTAAAATTTCTAAATTTTCACGAATTATGTTCGTAATCTCATCTCTCGTATCATCATCATTTGTTGGACTTGTTTCATCTTCGTCCTCATTGGACGGACTTCTCTCATCTTCATTTGTTGGACTTGAGTCACGTGATTCTAATATGTTTTTATACTCTTGTATTGGTGATGTATCTCGACTGAGACCAATAGTTGGTGATAAACTACTAAAAAATCCTGATTGGTTAGGAAGATTAAAATGTTCATGGAATGAGAGAATAGGGCTAATAGGACTAGGTAATGGTGGTGAGAATCTCTCACTACTTAAATAATTTGATTCTGACTTCTCATTGGCTGTTGTGCAATGAGTCAGAATAGTTATATTTTGAAATTGTAATTGACATATGCGTTGACTCAAATTTTCATAAAAAATATCTGTCGCCTCACCCTCTCCTGAACCCATACCATAAGATTTTCGTAATTGGTCAATTCTTGATAATTCATCAAGAAAATGTTGACTGTCAGACGTATCAATATGTTTTCTATTTTCTCCAACATTTTCAGTAAGAAGAAAAAGTTCTGCTTCAGTTTCTTCAAAAGATAGAGACTGCGTCGCCGTAGGAGTGATTTTGATATCAGGTGGTTTGAGAGTTGGCTTTGTAATTGGCTTTTTTTCAAAATCTTCATCTGAATCTGAATCACAAAGCTCTGTTGATGAGGATGAAGTTGTCATTGAACTTGCCGACGGTCGACGTTTCCTAGGTTTTTTTGGTATCTTTTGAGCCTTATCCCAATTGAGTGTGACTTGATGGTGTTTATTGGGTTGGGTGACAAGTGCAGGTTGGTTAGTTTTGCCTGAATTTTGTCTTCGAACTTTTGGTTTAGGTGAGAGTCCTTGTCGCTTCACTTGATGAATCGGAAGATTTCGTTGAGTGATTGTTTTCTGTTTGGCTCGTGATGGGGTATCCATGTTTTTTAGAATGATTGTTGTAGTTCTCTGTCGATGACGAATTGCAGCGTAGTGTCGCTTGAGAGCATCTAGCTCTTTTTTGGGAAGGAAAAATGACTTGTGTAAGTTAGCTGGATTTCGGTGTCTTTCTCGTAATTCTTGAAGTCCCGGATAGGGAAAAGAACCCAAGCTAACAATACACTAAAAAATAAAAAATAAAAAAAATTTTTTGTATGATTTTTCAAAAATCTATTGAATTTCTAGCTAGCTAATTGATTTTTTTTTTTCAGGTGCAATACTATAGTCAATTGAATCGGGTCAAGCACTACTACTAATACGACTGTGNAAAAATAAAAAAAATTTTTTGTATGATTTTTCAAAAATCTATTGAATTTCTAGCTAGCTAATTGATTTTTTTTTTCAGGTGCAATACTATAGTCAATTGAATCGGGTCAAGCACTACTACTAATACGACTGTCGCTATTTTTGAAACTGATCTCTGATTCACGAAGGTTACCTTTGTGCCATGAAAATGGAGAATCTTAACCTTGGTCACTTTTACTCTACGCGCAGAATCATAATCATAGGAATGAAATATTCTTTAACTTTATGAAATAAGTGCAATACTTTTGATTTATGAACAAATTATTTTATCAGACTTACTACTAAATGTCAATTTTTACTAAATATAAAATAGAATGATTTGAATTTTAAAGACATAATGCTTACTTTGACAAGTGAATTAGGGTCTAATAGTCCAAATTCAATCATTTCTCTAGTTATGACACCCATGACAGAGTAGAATTCATCAGTCGTCTGAACTGGGAGTACTCGCCTTAAGAAAGAAGGTGTGATTGGTTAGTTTCTCATATTTTGGTAAAAATTCTACAAATAAGTATAGAATTAATTTTTTTTTCTTACGTTTCTATTGCAGCCCAAAGTACGAGTGCTGCACGGAGAAGAACTTCTGAGCCTTCTAACATAAGTAGGTCCCATATCTACCATCAATTATTGATTATTAATGATGATATGTTAATTTAACAGTATGGAGCTATTCCTTACCCTGAGAAGGCTTGTATTTGGGAGACAGTGAATAAATAACGTCAAAAACCAATGCATCGTAAAGACGTCTGTGAGTGGTGGAGAGTCATCACGTTTTTGTAGCTTACTCAAATGAGCATGAAGTGTGGGTTTACGATTTTTTAAAATTTCTCTAAAAACTGCCATATCTACTGCTAAACCTCGTAGGCCTTGGCTAAAGTAACCTAAAGAAAGAAATCATCTAATCCGCATGTTGTGCTTAGAACCAATGAGAAGAGTCAATTTGTGAGTCTGCGTAGAAACTCAACTTACCTTCTGGTAGAACTCCATCTATGACAAAAATAAGAATCTTGAGCGTTAGCTTGTCATCCCCTGCAGTCATTTGCAAGAGTGTTGCACCAATCATATTGAGCCCTTGACAATATCCAACATCACCGTTCCATCTTGAAAAAGCAAGGAGGACTTCTTTTAGAACAGCTTGTTTTTGACCACTAAATCCAATACAACCTGTTCTATGAAGATCCTAGAAGAAGATCAAAAAAAAAAGTCAAAATTTTGAAGAAAAAAAATATCAAAAAAATTCTTCAAACAAGGTTTTTTGAACGCCATTTTTTGAACTTTTTGTTAGTACATAGTTTTACCTTGTCAATCTGTTCTCCTATTTCATGGTCCCTTGAATNAACAGCTTGTTTTTGACCACTAAATCCAATACAACCTGTTCTATGAAGATCCTAGAAGAAGATCAAAAAAAAAAAGTCAAAATTTTGAAGAAAAAAAAATATCAAAAAAATTCTTCAAACAAGGTTTTTTGAACGGCATTTTTTGAACTTTTTGTTAGTACATAGTTTTACCTTGTCAATCTGTTCTCCTATTTCATGGTCCCTTGAATNCCATTTTTTGAACTTTTTGTTAGTACATAGTTTTACCTTGTCAATCTGTTCTCCTATTTCATGGTCCCTTGAATTTCCTTGACAAGTTTTCGTTTGGATTTTTTCCCATGTGATTCCATTTTGTGCTAACCAACGATCAGCTAAATTCTCCCAAAGCTGTCAAAAATTACATCAAAATTATGAAAGAGAAATGTTCGAAATTTTTTTTATCTAATTATATTAATTGAAATTTTCTTTTAATGTTTAGCTTTTACCCGAAGTCTGAACTCAGTTGGAAGTCCACCTGGTAGTCTGGCTACCATTCGCATTGCATCTCGCCATTGGGCATACCCAGATTCATTACAGATGTCTCTCATTGGTGAATGAAAGAAGGCGGGACCTGTCAAGAACCAGTGAGAACTCAATCTAAGTAATAATAACACTGAACTGATTTGATGAGTTAATTTGTAAAAATTAAAAAATTAAATTTTAAATCTGACATAATCTGGATTTAGGTCAAGAGCTGATTTAAATGATGATTTATATAAGAATTAGTCACCTGAGGCCAAACTCCTACGTCGAAGTGTGTCCTTGTTGATGTGAGGACTTGTCCTTAGACCTGATGATGAGGATGCGAGTGTCTTGAGTGAGTTGATAAGGTCAGTCATGTTTCCTTGGAGTATAAATTAGTTGAAACGACCGCAACAGTGGCCTCGACTTCCTGTTTCCCGTCTAACTAAACTAAATAAGAACCACAACAGGGGGGTGCGTCTAAGTAGATTAGGCCAATTCCCAGATCCTGTGGTTCTTTGATTGATTAATTGAGGTCGTCAGATGAATGTCAGACACTTCACCTCTCTTCCATCTGGACAAGAATCCACTCACTTAGCTACTACGTTCAACACAATTTTCACTTTTTATTCACTTGTTGGCTTTCTCTTGCCTGGGAAAGTCGACTTTTACCGACAACACTCGATAAGTTTTCTTTTTTATAGTCGCAGCTCTTCTCTTTTTATAACTTTCTTCAATATATAGCTAAAATAGAGATCAAAAATGTGATGTTTTCTACAATTTTTTACAAAATTACAATCATTTTACTCAAAATTTTATTCAAAATTTTACTCAAAAATTTTANGTTTTCTACAATTTTTTACAAAATTACAATCATTTTACTCAAAATTTTATTCAAAATTTTACTCAAAAATTTTACTCAAAAATTTTACTCAAAAATTTTACTCAAAAATTTTACTAAAAATTTTACTAAAAATTTTACTAAAAATTTTACTCAAAAATTTTACTCAAAAATTTTACTAAAAATTTTACTAAAAATTTTACTAAAAATTTTACTCAAAAATTTTACTAAAAATTTTACTCAATAACTGATATGAATTGACCTCAACCAAAAAAATTACTAAAGTCAAGTAGCTACGCCCAGAAAATAGTAAAATTGAAAAAAAAATTGAATAAATAAATAAAGGTAGTATATTTTTTTTAATAAGGTAACCTATAATAAGCTAACATGTTTTTAATTTTTTTAATTTTTTTTTTTTTGGGTGTGGCTATTTTTGAATTTTTTCGGTTTTTAAACTATTTTTAATAATTATTATTTAAATTTTTAGTAAACCCAATTTTTTTTCGCTATGTTTTGAGTGTTTTTTTGGGTGTGGCTGTTGAGTCAAATTTTGCTACAGTCGTTTTCCTACACGTTCATTTATGCTGTGGCCATTTTTTCATAAATATTTTTCAAATTTTATCAGCGGGAGTAATAAGTTTGTTTGTTAAGGTATAGAAAGCAAAGTGCTCCGACTTCTTTCTCTTTTATTAGTTGCATAGATAATAGAAAAAAAAAAGTTCTTGAAAATTCCATTAGTACTTTCTCCACTCCCCGCCTCGTCCCATGAGCATCCGACAGTAAAAAAAGTGGATTTTGTGCAGAAACATAACCTATTGACCTTTTTCAGAAAATACGACACCTACACTCAAATTTGTACTTTTAAACTTCCTATTTGATGTTTTATAAAATATAATGGAATGTAAATAAATGTCAAGATAGAAAATTACATCCTTACTCCTAATGTACACGCTAAACTAATAAACATGAGTGAAAGCAAAAAAAAAATTTTTTTTTTTCATTTCCCAAGAAACGATGAGAATTATTTGAACAAAAAATAAATAACTGAAAGTTAAAATAATAATGAAATAACAAATATTTGTTCAATTTTTTTTTACCCTTGGGAGTATATGAGTATTGTTTCAAAATAATCTTGAATTTGAAACGTACGTATTAGTATTTAGTATTGTAATTATTAATTATTATTCAAAAGTGACATGGTGGAACCCCGAGGCGATGAATCAAAGGATTTTGAAAATTTTCTTTTTGAATATTCTCAAGAAAATTCAGGTAGCTTACAATCAAACAATTTCTTCACTTTACTTTCAACAATAATTGAACTTTATTTACAACAATTACTTTCAACAATCGAACAATAATGCTTTAATTATTATAATTAATTTAAACTGTTTTAATATAGAATATCATTGTTGACCTTGGTTTTGGTTATATGACCTTAGTTACATGACCATGGTTAACTTACTTAGTTACGATCCCTACCTTTTTTCAAGTACCCTTCATTTTTTTTTTTTTTTTTAAATTTTTAGATACAGAGAACCCAGATGGAAAATCTGGTGAGACAACTCAAAAACAACGAAATCGAGAATCCATCTTACATGTCAACTTGTCAAGGACAGCGTCACTCCGACCTGATACAAAAGTAGACATTTTTCTCAAAACGTCACCTAGTACAGCCATTGGTGACCCGACTTTCGTTGAACTAAAGAAAGTGACCAACATTAAACACCTTGCACAACGTAATTTGCTTTGATTATTAAAAAAAATTTATTTTTTTTTTATTTTTATGAAAATACCTTTATATTGGAAATGGATCATATTTTATAATTGTTTACTGTAGCATTTTATAGTTATATTTTGTTTTTAGGATCCATGCACTATGAACCTCGAAGTCCACGTGGATTCAAACGTTTAGGTTTAACCAACGCCATATTTATTTTGGAAACTACAGCCAAGGAAATCCCATTTTGTAAAATGCCCCTAACTGATTAATTAAAAATTTTTTTATCTAAAATTATTTCTATTGGTCCTTTAGATGTTGAACCACGTGACCACTATTTTCATGTCATCAATGAAGCTGGTCATCCACTTTTCTATGGTCTCGTCACTGCAAAAATCTCTTGTTGTTCTATGTTGCCAACTTATTTCAAAATTGACGTCCTTGAATTTGATGGATCGCAATTCTGTCACTTTGATATGGAAAGAATCCTCTGTAGATTTGTAATAATTGAATCAAATCAAGCTCCTCCTCCTCCCCCCTCCCCCTTTTTTTTTATCCAATCACGACATTTTTTTTTTGTTCTTAGTATACTCGGATGCATGCTCCCGGTGAAAAATTTGGAACCATCCGCCATTGTGGTTGCTCACTTCGCTATCCTACTTTTAAAGTTCGGAATAGAAACTTTAGACTAGAATTTTTGGCTCTTCCTTACAAAAGTTCTTGTAGAATTCCTGAAGAATACATTGTTTTAGGACTCTCCGCAGACAAACAAGTGGCAAGGTTGGGAAAACAATGGCAAAAATCCGAATTTCCTATAATTCTACAACGAAGTATTGACGCTGATGGTGGAATGTATGGAATTGTCTTCGATGAACCACTCAAAATGTTCCAAAAATTAATTCTTTTGGGACTTGTTTTGGCTGTCAAGTGTGTTCGGAAGGATTTTGTCATACCGCCAGATACTGACGAGTTCAATTCAGTGTAAAAATTTGGATTTAAAAATAGAATTATTGGAAATGGAATGACACCGTGGGAACTTTGGAGTGTGTAAACCCTTCACCAAGTATACTATACAAAGAGAATACCAAAATTTCAATACCAGCATCAAGTATCTTCATAAATTAAAAAAAAAGGTTGAAAAACTGCTTATCCTAGCAGCATTTTGACTTCGTCAGAGTGATAATATGATACTCTTTCACAATATCTCTTGAAAGTATTCGAAGAAATAAGTACTGTTCAAATTACACTTTAACTGTTCTAAACCTAACTTTAACTGTTCTAAATTTAATCTTTAGGTCGTGAATTCAGAAACCAAATAGGTTATAACTTTTACTTCTTTTGTCAACTTCAGCAGAAAATTATCAAAAAAAAGAGAAGGGTGGGGCTTAATTTTTTTTGTTTTTGTTCCTTTGACCCTTCAACCCTTTCTTTTCTATTTCTAAAAAATTTTTTTTTTATATCTCTGGAGACAATGAGTGTATAGAGAGACATCTTTAGCTCTTATTCAGTCAGTCAACTTCCTCCGTTCTGGTAGGTACATAGTATCAGCTGATAGTATCTTCTGATCTTCACAAATTTTATATAAAAAAACATTCTTTTCTGTAACCATGGCCTTGGAAGTGACAAATTTAGTTACTTCTATTAATCGAATTCAATTGAATCGAGACTGTTGTGATGAAAGTGATCCGAAGAATGATGAGATAGTTGAGACTGTGAAAGCTAGTAGTTACTTAACCTGGGATAAATTTATTAGTCCCGAAGCAACTTCTGAAGAAAGACTTCGTCAAAATGCTAAAATTGTTATGGAACGATATTTAAAATATGATGAAGAAGCGGAAGATGACCAGGATTCAAATATTAGTCTCAAGTATAATGCTCCTAAAATCATTGCTGACAAGGGAACACTGACTTACTTCCATTGGCGACTTGGTGAAGAAGTCAAGTACACAGAAGCAATGAGTCGAGTGAAGAATCAAATTAGTATCTGTAGAGAACAAGATTTTGTTGAGAAGGAGTATTTGGATGGATTCATCTATGTTTTGGATACGTTTGACCTGGAGGTCAGGAGTATGCGTGAGAAAGTAAAAGATGAAGAATGGAATAGTCTCAAACCACTTCAATCACTTCCGGTCAAGACTCAAGTTGGTGTTATGAGTATGAAGAATTATTTCATTGGTCAATTACGAGTGAGACAGGATCTACAAATTGAAACATTGAGACAGGTAAAATATTCATTGATCCGTTTGATTGGTTCGTTTGATTGGTTCGATTGATTGGTCCGTTTGATTGGTCACATGACTCTGAACAAGACTGGGTACATGACTCTGAAAACTGTTGGTCACATAAGTGTCCATATTACTTATCACTTGAGAAATTTTTACTTAAGAATTTCAAGTATTTTCCTTAAAATTTGAAAAATTTGCCTAAAAATTGAAATTTTTTGCCTAGGAATTGAAATTTTTGGCTAGAAATTGAAATTTTTTGGCTAGAAATTGAAATTTTTTGCCTAGAAATTGAAATTTTTTGGCTAGAAATGGAAATTTTTTGCCTAGAAATTAAAATTTTTTGCCTAGAAATTGAAATTTTTTGCTTAAAAATTTAATTCTTTTTTGCCTAAAAATTTAATTCTTTTNAAATTTTTTGCCTAGAAATTGAAATTTTTTGCTTAAAAATTTAATTCTTTTTTGCCTAAAAATTTAATTCTTTTTTGCCTAAAATTACCATTTTTTACCTAATTTTTTTTTGTTTTACTTGATCACAGATGGTAGCGATGGATCCAGAATCCTATGAATGGCGCTTGAGTCTCTTCAACCATCTCCGCTTTCAACGACGAGACGCTGTCCTTAGTAGATATGGACCTAACGATCCTGGTCAAGAAGAACTCAATATTATACAAAAAGCACTGGAATTGGCTCCAAATCATCCCCGCGTACTTTTAAATTTTTGTCAACTCCTCGCAGAATTCATAAAGACGAAGAAAATGTTGAAAAACAGTAATTCATTTCCATTTTTATTTTGTGGAATCATCTTTACTTCACCAGATGACGTTGTGGGCTATCTCAAAGATAATAGTCAGTAAGTTATGTCATCTGTAAAAAAAAAATTATTAAAAAAAAAAATTTTTTTTTAAATAAAAATTTTGTAAANTCAGTAAGTTATGTCATCTGTAAAAAAAAAATTATTAAAAAAAAAAATTTTTTTTTAAATAAAAATTTTGTAAATTTTTTTTAAATTTTGTAAAAATTTTATAAATTTTTTAGTAAAATCCTTCGTCAGTACGGTACATCGGTAGCTACTTATGTAAAAGTCGCTGAATTTTTTNTCAGTAAGTTATGTCATCTGTAAAAAAAAAATTATTAAAAAAAAAAATTTTTTTTTAAATAAAAATTTTGTAAAAATTTTTTAAATTTTTTAGTAAAATCCTTCGTCAGTACGGTACATCGGTAGCTACTTATGTAAAAGTCGCTGAATTTTTTACCTCAATGCTTCCACCGGAATATCAAGATGTGGAACTGAGTCGAAAATGTCTTCGAAGAGCGCTAGAATTAAATTCAAAATCTACAAGAGCTCACCACCGACTTGGAATTACATATTTCCAAATTGTAAGATTAAAAACATATAAAAATTAATTCTAATAATTAGTTAAATTTTTCTAATAATTATTAATTTTTCTTATAAACTCAATAGGAACCGAGAGATTTGCGCCAAGCCTTGAATCATTTACATTTGGCTATTGAAAATGATGTTTTTAATTTTGGTGCTATTATGGATTACGTCCAACTCCTCATGGCTGACCTTGAGAAAAATTCAAATGCAATTCGTGAGCGTTTAGACAAGATCATCGAAGGTCAAGGGAAGGAATTTTGGGGAAATCAAAGATTGGCTGATTTAATTTTTTCCCGCGGTTGCTATTATCAAATGACAGGGAAGGAGAGTAATGCTATCCAGGATTGGCTAGAAGGTCAAAAAATTGCGGGAGATTTAACAAGTTGTTTTCGGGTTAGTTAAAAAAAAAAATTAAAAAATTACAGTAGTCGACGGTTATAAGACCATCTGTTATAAGACCATATTGTTTATAAGATCAAATTTCTTTTAGCTAAGTTTGATCCAATGCATTTAGCATGGGTGAATAATTTGTTATAAGACCAACGGATATAAGACCTTGCTTTTGGCCTTAATAATCGTGTTTCCCAGCTCGTTATTAGATCTAATTTTCTCCTTATAAGACCTTGCTTTTGGACTTAATAATCGTGTTTCCCAGCTCATTATTAGACCTAATTTTCTCCTTATAAGACCATGCTTTTGGCCTTGAAAATTGTGTTCCTCCAGCTCGTTATTAGACCCAATTTTCTCCTTATAAGACCCAAATTCCTTATTTAACGAGTTAGTTTTGGATTTACTGGGAGGAAAGCCCCTTGCCGACTTCATTTTTGTTACCACTCAATCACTCATCCCTGATAGGCAGTTTTTCTGTTAAAAAATGCACGTATTGTTAGTTAAGTAAAGTGAAAAACTCATTTTGATGTGGGTTTTTTTTTCATAAGGTCCACTTCCCAAAATTTGGTCAAGTTGAATGAAAGATGGCTACCTCCATATACTTATTATAAGACCCAATGGGTCTTATACCCGTTATAAAACCACCACGCGTATAAGACCCAGATTTGCCGTTGCAAAATATTATAAGATCTTATATCCTTCGACTACTGTATAAACAAACATGATTTTCTGTTGAGCGCTACAGAGTTTGAATTGGTAATGGTAACTAGCGCTACATAAAATATTGATTTACATAAATTTTTCATAATTTTTAGGGTATTGAAACAAAAATTTGGAGATATGGATGGAATTGGCAGAATCTTTCACGCAACTACGTAATTTCTACTATCCGACGTCGAAGAACTGAATTTGAATCAAGAGCGGGTGAATTGGATAGGTTGGAATCAATAGTGAGAAGAAATCTCAAGGATAGTTACGCTTACGCATTTTCAAATGAACCAATCAGAAAAAAGCCTTCGCCACGAAATGATGATATTGCTGGTAATTGGCGACGATGAGCTTAAAATTCAACTAAAATTAACTCCGTTTCTGAAACTATCATGTATAATCAAGTTTTTTTTTAATTCTACTCTATTTTATGGTTTTCTTTTAAAAATCAAGCTTTTTTACTATTGTTGGAAATTGAAAATTTGAAGATGTGATTAATGTGTATAAGATTTTTAAAATATTGAATTTTTTAAATAAAATGTTTTATATAAATGTAAAGATTAATTAATTCTGAATTTGCGACTGATTAATTTAAGATTAATAAATTATATGGAAATGTTTTTGAATAACGAGTCAATCAAAGAGTCAGTTCTAAAACAGAATTTTTGCATGTATAAAGTTATAATTTTTTTAGTAAAGTATTTATTTATCTTAAGTAAATAACTTAAGATAAGTTAGGAAGGGAAGAGTTGATGTGTACGTATTGGTCAGCTTGATAATCGCGAATCCAACCAATCAAATCACAAATGAAAAATAAGCAATGATGAAATCGCATGGCTTAGGTGTCTTAAGCCACGCCCCCAAAATTTCAAATATCAGACCTTTTAACTCTTTAGCCAATTAAAATAACCCTTTTTTCAAAATTCTGCATTTTATTAGTGAGTTTTTTTTTAATTATTAAATTGTGAATTTACGATGATAATCTGAACTACTTGGGTGGCCAAATCAGAACACGAGGAATGCTTTTTTTTGGACAAAAAGTACAAGAATCACTCCTCATTCGTTAGTTTAACTTTTACATTCGATGTGATTGGGTTGATCTTCCTGTCCTGAACGTATCATTCTTAAATTTGGCGTTGTAAGAGTCAGAGGTCGAGGTCATGGAAATTAACGTAACTAAAGGTAATTTCCAGAAAGATGATAGCTATTTGGCATGGACGAAACTCTCCTCCAAGTATTTCTTGACTTCGGGGGAAAAAAATCTTCAGGAAATCTCCAAGGAGATAATAATCGAGCGGCATTCAAAATTGAAAGAAGAAGCGGAAGAGAAGGATCCTGAACCTAGCTTCAAGTACAACGCCTTTAATGTCATCGCTTACGAAGGCTTACTGACCTACTACTACTGGGGACTTGGTCAGGAAGAGAAATACGAAGAAGCAATGGCTACAGTGAGGAACCACATCAATTTCTGTAGTGACCAAGACTTTGTAGAGAAAGAATACTTGGATGGATTCTCATATGTTTTGAATACCTTTGCGCTTGAGATTAAGAGCATGCGTGAGGAAGTATTGCCAATGTCAGGAGAATGGAATCGGTTGAATTCGATTGGATCACTTCCGGTCAAGACTCAAGTTGGTATCATGTGTATGAAGAACTACATGATTGACCAATTAGAATTGAAACAGAACATTCAAATAGTCTTACTTAGAAAGGTTACATGGAAAATCTTACAATATTTTTAATTTTTAAACACCAAAAAAAAAAAAAAACGTCGTTCAAAAAGTTCGTCGTCGTCGCTCTGGCAAAATGGGAATGAATTTTTNAATCGTCGTTCAAAAAGTTCATCGTCGTCGCTCTGGCAAAATGGGAATGAATTTTTGGGCTCAAACTTTTGCGCTTTAAAAATTTTCTTTTTTTTTAGATGATAGAAATGGATCCAAAATGCTACGAATGGTACTTGAGTCTCTTGAACTACCTCCAGTATCGTCGAAACAATGACCTCGACCGCTCCGAACTACAACTTGATCCTGAAGAGTTGAGTTTGATCGAGAAAGCAATGGTATTGGCTCCAACACATCCGAGGGTTCTTTTAAATTTTTGTCAAGTACTTGAGGAGGTACTCATAGCAAAGAACGTTCTAGAGGAGTCACGAGAATATCCTTTTCAATTCTGTGGTTTAGAGTTTACAAGTTTACCAGCTAGCGTTGGGATTCTTATAGTCAAGTGCGAGTAAGTTCACAAAGAAGCGGTGTTCTTTCAAATTTATTAAACATTTAATTAATTGATCTTACATTTTGGTGACCATGTTTTCATTTANTATTTTCATTTATTTTAGAGAAATTGTTAAGAATTTTGTAAAATCAGGAACAGCTTTTAAGAAAATTGCTAAAATTTCCAATTCCATAATCACACTTCCTTTTTTTGTTCGGGATGTTAAGAATGGAAATCAAACTGAGCTACGAAACTCCTCTGAATTTTACCATCGATTTGGAATGATACTTATCACATCCGTAAGATATATTATTTTTTTTTTTTGGATATAAACGTGGTTATTATTTGTTATAATTTGTTACAAAAAAAAATTTTTTTTTTGTAGAATACTTCATGTGCTTTGTCTCATCTGTCCAAAGCTGTTCAGAAGAATGAGTTCAACTACGAAGCTATTATTGATCATCTCTGTCTGTTAATGGCTGAGCCAGTGACAAATACTGCATTGATTAACAAAAATTTCCACAATGCTATTGTTGAAAAAGGAAAGAAACAATGGGGGATTGAAATAATGTCAAAACTTATTTTTCTCCGCGCTTGTTTTCATCAGATGATTGGCAAAGGGGAAGAGGCTGTCGCGGATTGGTTTGAAATTCAGACGCTCACCCGGAAGGATTCGTCTCTCATAAAATTATTCAAGGTAACTTGTTCTAATAATGTTATTATTTGAATTTATATTAAGTATGTTTGTATTTCTAGAACATGGAACAGTATCGGATTCCGATATTTGGATGGAACGGAGAAAATTTATCGTTGGAAAACATTCTTCGTACCATACAACTTATAAAAATAAGCGGCCCATTGCGATTTGAAGGGAGAGCGGGAGAATTTGATGAATTAGATAGGATTGTCAGACATAGTCTTGACAATGACGACACTTGAAAGAAAATACAAACTCCAGGGTGGCAAAGTCAACAAATTCGTCATCGTAAATGACGACAAAAAGTTCATTTTATGCAATATTGAAGAAAGTATTCAATATATGATTCATTCGCACTGAGGCTGAAATCATATATCTTAACATTTCAATGAAGTACTTTCACGGAGTGTTGCAAAAAATTTTCAACACTTTTTTTTCCATTGCGAAACTTATTTGCACAATGAAATTTTTTTTCAAAAACTATTATACATATTATTGCATCTGAATAAAATTTAGTATTTCTTGAACTAAAGTATTGAGTTTTTTAATTCAAATTAATTGGTCTAATTTTAAATAGAGTAAAGCGAATGCGCTTGAACTTGCGCTTACGCCTACGGCGTTTATGATTATCCATCTTGTCAGGAATATCATGAAGGTCAATGATCACATTTTTCTTTTTCATCTCTAGGGGTCAGGAAAGTAAAGTAGATTTTTGAAAAAAAAAAAAAAAAAAAAAATTTTTTTTTGATTCATTTAAATAAAAATTTCGGCATTTTTCCAACAAAAAGTCATAAAGTGAAAGTTGATGTTGAAAAATAGTAATGCTTTCTCTGTGACCGTTTGTAATAATGCCTGTTCTGTAAATTGTTCACTTGTTATTGATGTTTGTTGAAATCCATTCCTTAAAACGGAAGTAGATGGATGTCTCATGTTTCTCGGATGAAAAGCTTTCTTTTTATCAAAGAACTCTAAGGAATGGGATCCGACGTGAAGAAAAATAGAAAAAGTTTTATAAATAATTCTTCTAGATTTGTGTATTTTAGAGAAAGTTCTTATGTCAAGGAAGCTGAGGACTCAAAAAAAAAATTACCAAAAAAAAATACCAAAAAAAAAACCTACTAATACTAATGGACGACGGCTGAAATAAGAAACCAATCCAGAGTGTACATTTTCGCGAATTAACAAAAAAAAAAAAAAAAATTTGTCATTTGGCACTCCACATATCTTGCAAACTTTCGTTGTCACATTGAGAAAAAAAAATCTCTAGCGAAAGTAAACCTTTGTTCGCTTTTTATTATTATTATTGCTGACTCTCGCGACTTGTTTTTTTTTTCAAAGTTTCCCACCATAACGGCGGCGTCTATGATATGGGAGACGGGACGCTTGAAGGAAGGAAGAAAGAAACGCTTGAAGAAATTAACTGAGTCATTATTACTATTGATTGGCTCATAAATCCATTTGTGTCTCTTGTGTCAGAAGTTGTCCAGTACGTGGAAGCTTATTACCGAATTGGTAGTTGTAGAATTCTTTGCGCATGAGTGAGTCAAGTGTTGAGCATCGGAGACATAAAATTTCTTGGAAGGGTCGACGAAAGTCTCTATTAAGTGTTGCATAAATCACCGGGTTTAGAGCTGAGTTTGTATACCCAAGCCAAAGGAAGAGTGAAGAAACCCAACCGGGAATTTCAAAATCTGAAACCAAAAAAAATAAAATAACGAATTTGAAAGTAAAATGAAAAAAATTAAAATATAAGAAATTAGGTTGTAAAGGTCATAATCTTGACCTTATCCTTACGGTAAATTGTTGCAAAGGGTCTTAAGAGAGCAAGAAGAAAAAATGGAAACCAACATACGATGAAGGCAGTCATGATGATACCGAGAGTAGCTGATGCCTTATGGTCGCGCAGACTCAGTACGAACTTTTCTATAAAAAAAAAACAATAAAAATTAAAATTAAAAGTTCCTTAGATACCCTTAGCATTTCATATTTCAAAGTTAAATTTCCCACGCTAACAAAAAAATAAGGAAAAATAGACAACAATTATTGCAAAAAATCAGTGGTCTCATCAACATGCTAAAAATGGCGAATACTCCGCGCAGCATTCTATTTATTATTATTTTTTTTTTTTGGAAATTTTTTCTAAGAAATTCAAATTAGATTTGAAATGCAGGGTATGAAAATTACATTATTTCGTAGTGGATGAGATAAAAGTTTGAAATGGATTCTTTGTAGAGCGCTTAATGACTAAAATGTAATTTATCGTATCAGATGAAAAGATTTGTATAAAATGGTGACATTGACACTGATTGATGATAACTCGTTAACAGTTTAAGATCTAAATTAGACATTTTAGTAATTGAAATTGGCAAAAAAAAAAAGAAAAATGAAATGAAAGAATACAATTACAACTTGAAATTTTTGACCATACAGATCATTAAATTAGGGTCAAAGACATATAAAAGGTCAAATTTTAACTTACTTTTTCTAGCTCTCGCAGTACTGAGTGACTGATGACGATGAGTATCTTGAAGAATTTGTGTCGTTGGTTTTCCAGCATCTAGTGACACAATGGTTCTTAGTTTGAGAC
Source organism: Holacanthella duospinosa (assembly GCA_002738285.1). Lineage (NCBI taxonomy): Eukaryota > Metazoa > Arthropoda > Collembola > Poduromorpha > Neanuridae > Holacanthella > Holacanthella duospinosa. Next base: position 211,152 of record NIPM01000156.1, on the reverse strand, counting down.
TCTTGAGCAGTGATTGGTTAGAGGGTTGGTGAGGGAGGGGTTTCGGTTTCCAATCCATCCCTTTTTTCTTTACTGCCACTAGACGAAGGATCTTCATGTACAAAACAACCATTACTGTCAATGGGACGTAGAAGGAAGCCATTGTTGCATAAATTTGATACCTAAACAATTCCAACCAATGAGGAGTCAGTATTAATTTTTTTTTTCATAAAATTAAAAAATTATTGTAGTAGGTATAATTTGTAAATCACAAATGACTTTAAAAACTTACTAAGATGTAACTTAATATTATGAATATTATGTAGTATTACTTTCAAATTTTTAACATGAGTGAGTTTCAATTCAAATTCGTAAATTTCCAACGAGTTTCAAAAAAAAAAAAAGTTTCAAATTCTTTTTTTTTTTTTTGATTTTTCTCATTTTACATTAGACTTGTCATAAACCAAAATCCAATTTCTATTACTTTTTTTCTTCTTAAAAAGTTCAAAGGTTTCAAGTATATTTTCTATTCCCAAGTGACGAAATTTTTCTATAGACAAGGAGAAAACTACTTTCTTGATTTTTTTCTTATTTTTCTTGATGAAAATCACTTTGATTCAAAAGATTTCTTTGTATTCTAATAAAATCAAGTCATGTAAAACGTGAACCCTAGAAATTAATTTTTTTTTGTGAATTATAATTGAAATTTTACCAAAAATTTTGCGACACTGTACAGATCCTTATTTTTGGATTTTCTGGATCCTCATGTTCATTTCCAAGAAGAAGTAATGGAGGAAGTGAGACACAGGCGCTTCCCAACCAAACAGAAGAGATTATACTGAGCATGCGCCGTGGAGATGCTTTAGCTGAATAATCCAATGGTGATGTAATTGCTTGGTATCTATCCACTGATATCCCACAAATATTCAAAATAGATGCAGTACAACAAAGAACATCGGCTAAAATTATAAAAACATATAAGAATTACTATCAGTAACTTAAAAATAAATAAATTTCTTTTTAAAGGCTGATTATGACATCTTTTACTCACCCGAGACCCAGAGGTCACAGAGAGCAGAATTGAGTGGCCAATTTTGATAAGCTTCATTCACAATGGCCAAGGGCATAACACTCAGAGCAACTAATAAGTCAGAAGTAGCTAATGATACGAGTAAATAATTTTGTGGACGACGAAGTTTCCTAACCAAAATTACAGCAAGACAGACCAAAATATTTCCAACAATGGTAACTAAAACTAAACTACTGAGTAAGGTCACAAGAATCACAGATGATGGACTCACACTTGTAAAATTGTGACTAAAATTAATAATTTCATTATTGTCTAAACTGATATTGTTAATCAAATGAAAATGGGAAGAGTCATTGACCTCTCCTGACTCCTCCCATTCCCAAGTCTCAGGAAGCAAGCTGACGACGTGGTGGGACTGGGACATATGGCCTATTTGTCGTCAAAAAAATAAAAATAAAAAAATTTTCAACTCAATTAAAATATTCAAATCTCATCGTTTTTTATATAATATAATTTGTATCACAAAGTTTTGAAATTTGAACTCCCTAAACACCAACACGAGTCTGTCACTCCCATTCTTGACTGACATGGGGGAAGGACGCTTGGGGATTTGCACTGGTGATGATGACGGGAAGATGGGACTCCAGCGAAATGCAAAAACAGACTGAAACTAAACGGACAGGAAACTGGAGTGATTTATTTTCGAGGTTTTTTTTTTGGACAAAAAAAAAAANACAGACTGAAACTAAACGGACAGGAAACTGGAGTGATTTATTTTCGAGGTTTTTTTTTTGGACAAAAAAAAAAAAGCTGAAAGCAGAAGTTTGGAATACGAAATTTCGCATAATCTTCTCTTTTTGCAAAAATTCAGNACAGACTGAAACTAAACGGACAGGAAACTGGAGTGATTTATTTTCGAGGTTTTTTTTTTGGACAAAAAAAAAAAGCTGAAAGCAGAAGTTTGGAATACGAAATTTCGCATAATCTTCTCTTTTTGCAAAAATTCAGNCAAAAAAAAAAAGCTGAAAGCAGAAGTTTGGAATACGAAATTTCGCATAATCTTCTCTTTTTGCAAAAATTCAGATCCATTGATCCCGCATCTGCGGTTTCTTTTACAAGATTCTAAATTAATTCATATATAGAGGATCCCTTGATGTTGACTCACCTCTCACGCAGCTTAGGTTACATTAGCAACATAAAACTGCTTCATTTCCTATTATGTCAATTAGCTAAAATTAACTTAGCAAGAATACGCCCAAAATCCAACCGCATCCTGAAGTTTCATCGATTCTAAAAAAAAAAAAAAAGAATAAATTAAAGAATAAAATTAGTGCATTTTTTTTGTGCCCTCGGTCATTTTTTAATCTTAATTGGTCTCTTTTGCCCTCGGTAGCATAATTTTTTTTTGTTTACTTGACATGCGCCCAGTAGTCTATTTTTATCTCATCGTTTAAATCCAAAAAAAAACAGCGTCTCAGAAAAATGTGTCAAGGTCTAAAACTGGATTCATAAATTGTTAATTTGAGACATGTTTCTCAATTAAGGTGTTTAAAAAAGGTATTTACATTTGTATATCAGTTGCAAAAATTGCCTAACGCGCCACGGTAGACTTTGGTACTTATTAGCATTATTTATAAGACCATTAGCCAAATTCAACGTAAATAATTCAGTTGTAGTGAATAAGTTAAAGCATATTGATCGATATTTTGTAGTTAGCGTGACCTGTTGATCGATTCCTCCGGTGTATTGGTAGCGTTTGAGCTTCTGTGCAGTTCAACAAAATAAATATTTTCTAATTCTTAAAATTTCTTCACCGCTCGCTTTGAAGCGTACCTAGTCAAAACATTCTTTCTAAAATTATCACCTGTTAATAAAAAGTATTGATGGTAGGCTAAGCTTTTATATTTACTTGTGTCATGTTTGTTGTACAGGTGCACAGGTGATGGTTTTACCGATGATGTTTTGACATGCAATTCTCCAGTAGTGAAACATAAACGGTGGTGTAGGTGGAAATTGGAGTATGACAGTTGCATATCCATTTCTTCAACTAGTTGGTTTCTGTCATGAGCTCCTCTACGGATCAATCCCAATCTACCATTCATCCCATTACACAAGAACCAAGAAAAGGTCAGATGTCAATATGTATCCTTAACGTTCTGAATCTTGTCTTGAAAAGATTTAATTAGATTTATATTCATTTTGTACCTAGAAAAAAGTCAACGAGGACGATCAAGGGCGAATTCAACATTGAGCCCAGACATTGAGGAAACGTCAAGACTCCGTGGACTTTCATCACTTGCAGTTGCCAACTTCATTAACATTCAAGTCTCCAAGGGTACTTCTTGGTTTTCTGTTAAAATCCTTAGTTTGAGTAATTTGTAAATATGATCCTTTCTTTGTTACTTTAAGGTTGGTGGCGATGTGACTTTGATATCAATTACAGTATTTCCGATGGCGAAACGGATGCCTTGATATTCAGTGCCATTGAACGTTTGAATTGTTGCTGGAGTGGAAATCTTCAAAATATTCTCATTCGAGACCACGGAAAGACACCCGTTGCTCGTGTATGTTACAAAGATAAGGCCTGTTGCTCAAATAAACTTGTAAGATGATTAAAATTATTTACCTTACTAAATATGTATTGTTAAATAAATATTATCTGTTTTGATCAAGGTGATGGCTGTGTACGCTCCAGCAGATCTTTTAGTTGGAACAGTTGAAGAATCCACAGGATTTCTTGGTTCATCTGAATTTGTAATACGGAATTCAGACGGAGATATACTGTTTGATGTAGAGTACGAACATGGAACTTGTCCAATTGGTAGTTGGTTTTGTTGTGGTTGTGCACCATGTACATTTGGGTCAAAGTTCAAAGTTAAAGCTGCTGATTCAAAAACAGAAATTGGTAAAATTTTGGAAAAGACAAATGAATCTCTTCGACTTCAATTTAAAACTAAATTGGACATCACAGGAAAAATTATTCTTACAGGATTCTGCATTGGATTGGTAAATAATTATTAATTAATCAATTACCTGGTTAATCAAGTTATAAGCATGTGCATTCTGACTCATTTTGATTGATTTCTTAGATCCATAAGACGTACAATCAAATACTCCAACCAGACAATCGGTAACNTTCTGACTCATTTTGATTGATTTCTTAGATCCATAAGACGTACAATCAAATACTCCAACCAGACAATCGGTAACGCCTTGGAGGCCATTTTGAGCTTCATTTGGAGTGATCACAATAATTCTTGTTTTAATGCTACCGTTTCTTAACTCCTTCATTAATATCTTATCCAGTTACTTTCTACTTTAATGAGTGAATCANCACCTTGGAGGCCATTTTGAGCTTCATTTGGAGTGATCACAACAATTCTTTAGTTTTAATGCTACCGTTTCTTAACTCCTTCATTAATATCTTATCCAGTTACTTTCTACTTTAATGAGTGAATCAATTAATTGTAAATCAACTAATTTTATAAAACTTTTATTTCAAGGTCAATGCAGAGTTTTAGAAATAAATGATTTATGTTACAGTTCAATAATGACGTTGAGGCGATCAATCGGCAACACCTCGGTGTCTCAAATGAATTTAAATTTCGCGCTCTTTTTTTTTGAATTTTACAATTTTGGTTTTGATTTTTGAAATCAAAAATTAAAATTTTGAATTTTTTTCTCACTCTTTGTCATTTTATTTTGAATTTTCAAAATTTGTTTGGAAAATTGTTTTTTTTTTAAATATAATTTATCGGAGTAATTTTATTGATTTTCAACTGAGCAGAGTCTACACATTAGAGAAAACAACAATGTTCAAAAGACCTCTTGAGGAATCCGAGGCCGTGGCCCCTCCACAAAAATCCATAAANAATGATTTAATGTTACAGTTCAATAATGACGTTGAGGCGATTAATCGGCAACACCTCGGTGTCTCAAATGAATTTAAATTTCGCGCTCTTTTTTTTGAATTTTACAATTTTGGTTTTGATTTTTGAAATCAAAAATTAAAATTTTGAATTTTTTTCTCACTCTTTGTCATTTTGTTTTGAATTTTCAAAATTTGTTTGGAAAATTGTTTTTTTTTTAAATATAATTTATCGGAGTAATTTTATTGATTTTCAACTGAGCAGAGTCTACACATTAGAGAAAACAACAATGTTCAAAAGACCTCTTGAGGAATCCGAGGCCGTGGCCCCTCCACAAAAATCCATAAAAATTGAAGAAAGTGACGGTAATCCAACAATGTCGTCACATCAAATTAAGGAGATGATGGCCAATGCACAGCGTATGATTGAAGAACGGAAGAGGGCTTTAATTGGTCGACCAATGGGATCAATTTTAGCAGTACCAGGAATGGTTACATCTCAAATTTCCGTCGTTATACCACCAGTTGTGAAGCAAGAATTGATTCCGTCATTTGAAGGAGATAAAAAATTAAAACTAGCTGAACTCCAAGCACAGATTCAGAGTAAATTGGCAGCAGGGGTTCTCGCAAAGTTGGACATGGTGGATGGTGAATTTAATAAGAAACCGGTACCTCTCCTGCTTGATAATGAAGGAAGGGCAATTGATGTCTCTGGGAACCAAATACTTTTTCCACAACATCAACCCACTCTAAAAGCTAATATCAGAGCTCAACGGAAAGATTTTAAAGGGACATCTTCACAAGGTTCGATTCAATGAAATGAAATTTTAGTTGTTTGTATTTATAATATATATTTATTTTCTAAATGCAGGATCACATGAACTTAATGCAGCACAGGAAGAGTCTCGTACTAATAAATACTTTGATGACCGCCTTGCACCTGTCACTGCCAAGGCCAGAGCGAAAAAAACTTTGAAATTCAATGACCCAGGAAAATATGTAGCATTGGCTCATAGGCAGCGAATGCAAGCCCAATTGACTAGACTACAAGATGAGATAGCAGAGAAAGCACGAAAAACAGGAATTTCTACAGCTGCACGTTTAGCAAAATTATCTGGAGCTGTTGCTAGTAGCAGTGCAAGTGGAGAGAAATCCGTAGAATACATTCCACAGGTAGTCTTTAGTTTTACGATTACTATTCTTTTGGTACAATTATTTGCATATTTCTAATATAGTGGAATTTTTTGTTTCAGGTGGAGTGGTGGGACTCATTACTGCTGGAAGAGAAAGAAAGTGACGGGAAGGAAGTTGTGACCTATGATTCCCCAGTTAAAGACGGGAGTGTGACGAAGCTCATCGAGCACCCTACTCAGCTCCGCTGTCCTACAGAACCCCTTGACCCTCCACTCGTTCCAGTCTTTCTTACAAAAAAAGAAATGAAGAAACTTCGCAGACAAAATCGTCGGGAGACATGGAAGGAGAAGCAAGAAAAAATTCGACTCGGACTCGAACCTTCTCCAGCCCCAAAAGTTCGGATTTCGAACCTCATGCGTGTCCTTGGAGTTGAAGCTGTACAAGATCCAACCAAAGTAGAAAGTCATGTTCGTAAAGAAATGGCTAAGCGTCTCAAATCCCATGTAGACGCCAATATCTCTAGGAAACTCACGCCTGAGCAGAAGAAGCAGAAAAAGGCACAGAAAATTTCAGAAGATGTGAGTCTAGGGGTCCATGTAAATGTCTACCGAGTTGACGACCTAACGAATCAATCCAAAAAATTCAAAGTTGATACCAACGCCAAACAATTAACCCTCACGGGCTGTCTCCTCCTATTTCGGGATTGTAACTTGGTCGTTGTGGAAGGTGGACCGAAACAACAGAAGAAATACAAAAAACTCATGATGAGTAGAATCAAATGGGAGGAGGACAGTGTCAAGGACAAGGAAGGTACCCCCAATAAATGTGTATTGGTTTGGGAAGGAACGGTGAAAGAGCGGGCTTTTTCAGAACTAAAATTTAAATTGGTCCAAACGGAAGAACAGGCTAGGGAGTTCCTGAAGAAACACGGAGTAGAAAACTATTGGGATTTGGCTCTGAGTGGGAGTGTTTTGGAAACTATCATTGACACTTAGGTTCAGTGTGACACGTATGTTCAGGATTGATTCAAATTTCTTCAAACTAATTAATTAATTGGAATAAATATCTCTAATTAACTATAATAGTTTTTTCATCTGGAAATTTTTGCTTAATTAATTGAGAAACAAAAATTTTCTATCCTTTTGTCTTTCGTTAGGTGTGAATTATAGATGAACCAGTTTATATGAATTAAATGGCGTGATTTTTTCAAGGTGAGTGGGTTCATTTGACAAAGTAGCATGGATTTTCATTGTTGTAATCTTTTGGAGTTGTCACTTTCGACAAGGTCGTCATGCGATATGGCGTGGTTCCAGGCGTTTCAGGAATCTGTTCAATTTAATAAAAAGTGACCTGATTTAATTTAAAGTAGTCATTTCTCTCCAGAAGAAGTGGAAACATGGCAGCTCCTTCAGCAAAAGAGGTCGAAGTCCTCAAAACCGTAAGCATTTGCACTTTTTAATTTACAAATACAAATTTTAATCATGCCACAGTATAATTTTTCAAAATTTTCTCTAATTTTTAGTTTCGAGAGCGTATCTCCGATATTGAGTTGTCAGGCAAGGGAAAGGGTGACCTTTATGTCCTCAGTTGGCTGAGAGCTCGTGACCTTGACCTGGTCAAGGCAGAAGACATGCTCAGGACATCACTTGCATGGCGGAAAACCAATAGAATTGACGATTTATTTAGTTGGAAACCTCCAGAAATTTTTCACAAGGAGTTCCCATTTCAAATCTCTGGAGTGGATAAGGAAAAATGCCCTAGTGAGTATACAAACAATAATTTTTTACTTCATTGGTTAGCAGCCATTTTGTAACATTTCATTTACATATTACAGTTTTGATTATTCCATTTGGGAAATGGGATGTTCGGAAGATTATTGAAATGGGACAAAGAGATACGTACATCAAGTACAATGATCATATGCACTGTACAGTTTTAGAAGGGTCAGAAACATCAGAGAATTCATTTACCCAATTCAGCGTCATCTTTGACCTGAAAGGATATTCCTTCCGACAGCTCACAGGACATGGATGTAAGTTATACGCAAGCGCAGATCTGATTGGTTTTAAATGAATGTGTATAACGACTTGATGTTTTTTGATAGGTGTGGACACCGCATTGGAAACTGTGAAAAGATTTGAAGCAAATTTCCCGGAGAGGCTCAGGGTTTGCTACATCGTAAACGGTATGTATTTTTTTAAATTCACAAGAGGCTTTGCGGATATCCGGCAACCGGATATCCAGCGCCTAAAACTCTGCCGGTTAGACTATCCGCCGGATACAGGATACTTCTAGGTATCCGCGAGGATAATTTTCTAGACAATTTTTTCAGAAATCCAAAGAAATGAATCAATAATTTTATTAGATTTAATATATTGGAGTATATATTTAATGCATTAGAGAGTTTAAAAATTTACCCCTGCATGTTCGCGTGAAATGATTCAAAAAGCATTTTGTTTTAATAATTCAAGCTTAATCAAGCAAGCATGCCTGAAATCCGATATCTGGCAATCAAAAAACGCCGGATATCCGATATCCGGCAGTCCTGCCGGATATGCTATCCGCAACATGCCTAAAATTTACCAATCCCCATGTTACCAAAGAGTTAAGAATGAGGTCTTAACAGTTCACTTGTTGATTTTTAGCACCAAAAATATTCAGTATTCTATTCGCTCTGATCAAGCCACTTTTATCACCAGTGACTTTGGCTAAAATTCGAATTTTTGGGAGTAATTCTTCCAAATGGAAAGTAAGCATACTGAATAACATACCAGCAGACCAATTACCCATTGCATATGGAGGAACATCATCAGCTACAGTAAGACACTGCCTAAATAATTTACAATGAAATTTTTCTGAATTTTGAAATACATTTTGAATTTAATTTAATTTTCAAATAAACTTTTTTTTTAAGTTTACTTTGGGAGATATTACAACGGATGGAGTCATTGAACAATCATCAAATGAGATGATTGAGGTTACCGTTGGCGCAGGTGAAAAATTGGAAGTTGAATATGACATCAAGCATCCAAATACTAAATTGAGGTTAACAAAAAACTAAATTTTGGTATTAGAAACAATTGTTACTCCTTTTATGTGTCAAAATTTAAACTTTTACTTTCATTGTTTTAGTTGGAGATACCAAACTGACGGATTTGACATTGGGTTTGCCTTGAAATATCAAAACAAGGAAGAATTGATAAAGTATGAACGCATTGAAGCTCATGTCAGTGAACAATCTGGGAACATTGTTTGTGAGCGTACAGGAAGTTGTAAGATGGTTGTTTTTAAAACCCCTCCCCCCTCATTGGTTGTCTAAAGTTGAAAATTCCTGATTGTTGTTACAGATACGCTTCTGTTTGACAATACTTACAGTGTTGTCCGTCCGAAAATGCTACAATACATGGTCACACTGGAATCATCAGAGGAATCAGATGAAGAAGAAAATACAGAAATGTAGTTAAATTCTCACTTGAAATTTCATAAATCGGACCGATGCGTAGTTTGAATTTTAATATATACTTCGTATCACGTTTAATCAGAATATTTAGTTGAAAATTTTTTTTTAGAATTAATTGGTGTTGGTATAATAACATCAACTTGATTACCGTTAGATTGACTTTGGTCAATACTCACAGTAGGGAATTATATTGTTGATGAATTTTTATATTGTTGGGAATGGTTCCGTGAGAATTTTATATCCGGTGTGGAATCGGAAGGATGAAAAAAAAATTGTCTTCCGTCAAGAATCCTGTTAGTAGAATGAGTTAATTAATCAGTAAGATCTCACCAATAATAATTGAGATCAAAGTTATATATCCTAAAACTTAACTTAACCATTGTTACTTTTGTTTCACTCAATTCACTAAACAAAACGTCAAGATAAGGTAAAAATTAAAAAAATTATTGTTTCTCATTTGCTATGAATGACAATGACCTATGTTAGTATTAATTGTTATGTTTCTTCTTTTTAGTTAGACTGTCTGAGTCCTGGGAATCGTTTATCACCCATCGGAAAACTTGTAAATTTATCCTAAGGAANCTCATCGGAAAACTTGTAAATTTATCCTAGGGAAGTTGTAATTGGGTGGAGTAATTATATAGAATCAACCAATTACAGACCAAGAAATGAGATTCTTGTCGTAATTAAATTATAACAACCTTTTTTTGTATAATTATTCTTTAAAAAAAAAACGGAATTTAGCAATTTTTGCAAAATCCCATTCATTTTNGACCTATGTTAGTATTAATTGTTATGTTTCTTCTTTTTAGTTAGACTGTCTGAGTCCTGGGAATCGTTTATCACCCATCGGAAAACTTGTAAATTTATCCTAAGGAAGTTGTAATTGGGTGGAGTAATTATATAGAATCAACCAATTACAGACCAAGAAATGAGATTCTTGTCGTAATTAAATTATAATAACCTTTTTTTGTATAATTATTCTTTAAAAAAAAAACGGAATTTAGCAATTTTTGCAAAATCCCATTCATTTTNCAACCTTTTTTTGTATAATTATTCTTTAAAAAAAAAACGGAATTTAGCAATTTTTGCAAAATCCCATTCATTTTCAAAAAAAAATGGTTCAAAATAATGAAAACAATGTCCTATTTTCATAAAATGGGAGAAACAATAGAGATTTTACTAGTAGTACTAGCATGCGACCAAGTCATAAATTCATAATGTTTATGTTTTTTTTTTGTCTTAAATTATTTCGCAAAAAATACTGTATTAACTATTGCAAATTAAAGAATGATTGATGGAGCTAAGGCAAGAAAAAAATTTTGAGAAAAAAAATTCTCTAGGTGTAAGACAAGGATTGGAATTGACTGAACTTTAGTAATAATTTTTACATTGTTGTCTAGGGAGAATAATAAGTTCTTGGCCTTACTTCCGGTTTGAGGAAAGGCGTGGGAAGGATGTGATGACTTGATTTCTTTTCCTATTAATTTCTTGACTAAAATGTCTTTCCAGATCTCCTGACCACTTCAGTTGTTCGTCAGAGCTTGTCTTCTTCGGTGCATTTAGAAACTAAGGTCAAAATCCAATCACAAGTATCAAAATTATCTCAATTATTTACTTTCTTTTTTCAAAAAAAAAACAAAATAAAAAAAAAACTTTGTTCTTCAAACTCTTCAAAAATTGGAAAGTTTTAAGTGCGTTTTTTGATTTACTGTGGTGACCGTTTTGGTGCAGTTGAAGTGAAGTATTGATACATTAATAATAATAAACGATAAGAAAATTTTGAATTTGAAAATTTGTTTTTGAATTTCCCGCAATTTTTGTCATCTTGTGAAATAAAATGATTGGTAAGTGATTTTGACTCTTTTTTCTTTTCTGATTAATTTTTTATAAAAATAATTAATGAAAAATAAAAAAATTATTATTAATTGATTTATTCTTAACGATTTTAAATTTAAATTTATAATTTATAGGGGCAGATGAGTCTTGGGTAACATTCGCAAAAGATGATGGTAGTGGTTGGGCAGCGTTGGTTTTGGCGCGTTCAATCAAACGAACTTTTTCAACCAGAAAACTCACCATTTTGATTTCTGAACAAGTTTCACCATCTTTAAAGTAAATTTTTCAAAAAAAAAAAAAAAAAAATTTTTTTTTTTTTTTTTTTTTTTTAATTTTTGCTTACCTGATGAAATAATTTGTTAATTTTTTACATTAGATTCATTTTGGATGAAGAATTTGACTTGGTGGTTCGACTTAACGCTTCTGATTTGTGCTTGGAGTCTCTTCATGGCACTTTGGCTAAAATTCTTTGCTGGAGACTTGTACCTTGGAAAAAATGTGTTTTCATTGACCCTAACTCCATTGTAACTAAATTTTTGAAAAAAAAAAAAAAAAAAAAAAAAATTTTTTTTTTTTTTTTTTTTTTTTTATTTTTGCTTACCTGATGAAATAATTTGTTAATTTTTTACATTAGATTCATTTTGGATGAAGAATTTGACTTGGTGGTTCGACTTAACGCTTCTGATTTGTGCTTGGAGTCTCTTCATGGCACTTTGGCTAAAATTCTTTGCTGGAGACTTGTACCTTGGAAAAAATGTGTTTTCATTGACCCTAACTCCATTGTAACTAAATTTTTGAAAAAAAAAAAAAAAAAAAAAAAAATTTTTTTTTTTTGTTTTTGAAAAAGTTTAAATATTTTACTAAAAAATGTTTATTTTTTTGTAACATGGCAGGTACTGGAGAATGTTGATGAATTGTTTCGGAAGAAGGAGTTTGTTTGTGGATTGGTTGATCCAAAGACACTTTCACCAGGAATTTTTGTTTTTCGTCCTAATGGACGTACTTTTGAGAGTTTATTGGGATTGGTTGAAGAATCAAACAACAATGAATCTTTAGGTTGGATTTTGAAACAACAATTTGGACCGTTTTCAAAGAAAAAGAAATTGGATACTCGTTATGGCTTGATTGTGAGTGAGACAGGAATTATTCCAGAAATTCTAAACAGGTAAAAAATATTTTTTCAAAAATTTTATATTTTTTTTCTATTTTAACAAAAATTTGGAAACTTATAAACAAAATATTTTTTAACTTTCAAATAATTTGGAGTTACAAAATATAAAATTTGGGTAACTTATTAATGGAAGTTACACTACTGTTGGGTAGGTCTCATAATCCCAAAGTTGTAAACTTTGATGGATTCCCTTGGTGCATGAATTCTGAGAAAAAATCTCAATTGGTTGAGGTAAGACAAAATCTATTTTACCAAATTGACCTGTAACTATTGAAAATTAAAAAAAAAAATATTTTTAACTTGATAGAATTTCACAACCGCTTGGCATGATATCCATACACAAGATGTTCTTCCGTTGGTTCAAAATGTCAAGGTTAGAGTTAACTAAAACTATTTCACAAATTCAAATTTTCCCACTCATTTCTACCATTACTTCACAAATTAACTTCTTCTTTTTTAAGTATTNTATTTCACAAATTCAAATTTTCCCACTCATTTCTACCATTACTTCACAAATTAACTTCTTCTTTTTTAAGTATTTTGATAATTCTTGTTTAAATTAATTTTTAATTAATTAATATTTGATCTTTTAGAGAGCTTCAATTCGTCAGAATTTGATTGATTCATTGTCAGCGCATGCGTTACCTTTAGGAACAAGTCCAATCACCGCATCTGTCGATATAATTCCAGAGGAATTACGTGATTCCATTGCTGTTATTGGTATGAGTTGTCGATTTCCTGGAGCCAACACAGTAGATGAGTTTTGGGAATTACTATTGGAGGGTCGTGATCCAATCAGAGAGTATCCAAGTGATCGTCCAAATTATCTTGAATACTCTAATGATGAAGTCTACTTCCGTGCAGGATTCTTAGCCTGTGCAATAGATGAATTTGATGCAAAATTTTTTGGAATTAGTCCTCGAGAGGCACCATTTGTAGATCCACAACAACGACTTCTATTAGAAGTCACTTGGGAAAGTTTAGAAAATGCTGGAATTAATCCACAAACTTTGAAAGAATCTGATACTGGAATTTTTATGGGAATTTGGCAACAAGACTATGATCGATTTTTACCAAATAAGGGACTCAGTGCAAATGATTTTCATCATCGATACTTAGGAAATGCATTCAGCGCAACCGCATCAAGGATTTCGTATCATCTTGGACTCAATGGACCATCATTAGCATTGGAGAGGTTAGAACGTTGATAAGTAGGTTCAAAAAAAAGGAAAAAAGTTGAGAAAAGAATAGTTGGGAAAATTAAAAAAAAAAAAAAAGTTTGAGAAAAAAAAAGTTTGGGAAAAAAGTTGAGAAAAAGAAAGTTTAGAAAAAAAGTTGAGATATTTTTTTCTCTCTCTCTCTATCTAGTGGATGCTCTTCCTCAATGGGTGCAGTTCATTTGGCTTGTCAGAGTCTGCGCAGAGGAGAAACAAGTTTGTGCATTTCCAGTGGTGTCAACTTGGTACTTATGGTACTCAACCCACTTTCAGGCGATGACAAAGATGCTGTTGTCCTATCCAATGACCATCATTGTAAAACATTTGACGAATGTAAGCCTCTTGACACTCCAGCACAAATTTTGTTCAAAAATACATNTGACCATCATTGTAAAACATTTGACGAATGTAAGCCTCTTGACACTCCAGCACAAATTTTGTTCAAAAATACATCTTGATTAAAAAAANACACTCCAGCACAAATTTTGTTCAAAAATACATATTGATTAAAAATTTTTTTTTTTCTTTTTTTCTCAGCTGCTGATGGTTTCGTTCGTGCAGAAGGTTGTGGAGTCATTGTCCTGAAAAGATACGCAGACGCAGTACGTGAAGGAGACAACATTCATGCTATTATTCGAGGTTCAGCACTCAATAACGACGGCGCAGGAACAAGTTTTGGAACACCTCATGCAAAGGCTCAAGAGCGCGTGATTCGAGATGCCTTGATAGACGCAGAGGTCAACCCATGGGAAGTGAGTTACGTAGAGGCTCATGGGACAGGAACAATTGTTGGAGGTAAGGTCAATTTTTTGGTCACTTGACACATAATTTTCTAAAACAAAAATAAATTTATTTTTTGGTCAAAATCTTATTTTTCAGTCAAAATCTTCTTTTTTTGGTCAAAAATCTTGTCTTTTNAGTGAGTTACGTAGAGGCTCATGGGACAGGAACAATTGTTGGAGGTAAGGTCAATTTTTTGGTCACTTGACACATCATTTTCTAAAAAAAAATAAATTTATTTTTTGGTCAAAATCTTATTTTTCAGTCAAAATCTTCTTTTTTTGGTCAAAAATCTTGTCTTTTGGTCAACTCTTCTTTTTTGGTCAAAAATCTTTCTTTTTGGTTAAAAAATCTTCTTTGTTGGTCAAAAATCTTTTTTTTTTTTTGATGACTTGACATGTGATTTTCAGACCCAACAGAAATGTACGCTATTGGTCAAGTCTATTCTGAAGAACGAACCGAACCACTGCTGGTGTCTTCAGTGAAGACGAACATTGGACATGCAGAAGCAGCCGCAGGGATTGCAGGTAATTGGTTAATCAGGGCACCAATAGGAATAGAAGATTGTAAATTTATAATTTGCGATATTGTAGGGAAGAAGTAACAGGATTTTTTTAGTTTCTGACAATTAAATTTTCTCAAAGCAAAAAATCGCATTATAAACTTTTAATTGCTTCAATTTATTGTGTAACCATTCCATTGTTTAGGCCAAAAAAACTGTCCCATTTTCATCAAATTTTTACCAACAAAAAATTTCAATTTTTTATACAAAATGAAATATCCTTTACAATCATTCCAATTAATTATAAAATTTTTACTCTCTAAGAAATGTACACGGCGTGGAAGAAAAAAATGTCATAATTATTAAAACTTAACATTTTTTTGTTAATTATTCTATACATTCATACAGGTGTGATGAAGGTGATATTAGCCATGCGTGAAAAAATGCTTCCACCACATCTACATCTAAAGAAATTAAATCCAAGGATTAATTTAGAAGTAATTCCTGCAGTCATACCTGTTGAAGCCATGGCATGGAATGCGCCGACTCGAATTGCTGGCGTGAGTTCCTTTAGTATGAGTGGAACTAATGTCCACATGATCATACAAGAACCACCACCTCCTCAACCAATCACAGCACCTTCTGGAAAACCTCAACTTATCACCATCTCAGCTAAATCTGAAGAAGCACTAGAAGACTTGCGCAAAGAATACTTAGAATTTGTCTCAACCAATCCAAATTTAAGTTTGGATGAATTATCTTACACAACGAACTTAGGTCGAGCTCATTTCTCCAACAGACTCGCCGTAGTTGCAAAAGATTTAACAAATTTTGTATCAAAATTAGAAAATCGTGGTTATGTTACTGGAAAAGTGACGAATCCAGGTAAAGTTGGATTTCTTTTCACAGGTCAAGGGTCACAATATGCCAACATGGGAAGGAATTTGTATAATATTTTCCCTTCCTACAAAATTGCTTTTGATAGATGTGATGACCTATTTACTCAACACCTTGGAGTATCTTTAAAAAATGTTGTTTGGGATGAAGGGAAATTATTAGAAAAAACAATTTATTGTCAACCTGCCATTTTTTGTTTACAAATTTCCATTGTACAACTTTGGGAATCATTTGGAATTACTCCAGATTTTGTTCTTGGACATTCTGTTGGAGAATTTGGTGCGGCAGTAGCTGCAGGCGTTTTAACTTTAGAAGATGGAATGAAATTAGTTATAGAACGAAGTCGATTGGTTGATTCATTACCCAATGGATCTATGCTAGCTGTAAAAGATTCACCAGAAAAAGTATCAGCAGCAATCAAAGAATTTTCAAAAAGAGAAGATCAAACTTGGATTTTGGATATTGCCGCAATTAATTCATCAGAAGAAGTTGTCATTTCAGGAACATACTCTGCGGTTGAAGAATTTTCAAAATTTTGTACTAATAATTTTGGTGGAATGAAAACTCAAATAATTCCTGCTTCTCATGCCTTTCATTCAAGTCAAATGGATCAAGTTCTTGAAGAATTTGGCAAAATTGCAGAAACAATACCAACCAATTCTCCAAAAGTTACATATATTTCAGGAACACTCGCTCGACCAATGACAGAAGAAGATTTTGGACCAGAGTATTGGAAACGTCATCTTCGTGATACTGTTCGATTTTCTGAAGCAATTAATACTTTATGGTCATCATCAGATTGTAAAATTTTAGTTGAAATTGGTGCTCAACCAATTTTACTTGGATTAGCAATGGCTAACATCACTGATAGTCATAATGGTAGTTTTTGTCCATCACTTCGAAGATCAGAAGAGGATTGGCTCTCTATTTTTACCACTTTGAGTAAGCTACATGTAGGAGGAGTTGAAATTAATTGGTCTAATTGGTTTGGTAAAAAATTACGTAAAATTTCACTTCCATCATATCCATTTCAAAGACAAAAATTTTGGTTTGTAAATGAAGATGGTGGAAATGGATTGAGTTTAAATACAAGATTGTTACATCCACTACTTGGTCGCCAGATGCCGGCACCATTATCAGACAATATTTTTTGTCAAACACTTCGAATTAAAGAAATACCATTTGTTGAAGATCATAAAGTTGCTGAAAGAATTATACTTCCTGCTGCTGCGTATTTGGAATCAATTATGGCCGCAGGGCGTGAAGTTTTACAAGCTGGTGGAGTTCAAGTTCCATTGACTGTGATGGACCTATCAATAGAAGCCGCTCTAGAATTAGACAAACCATCTCAAATTCAAACAATTGTTAGTTCAGTTAATATGGATGATGGGATTCAATACAAAGTTGGAATTCATCGACAAATGTCACTCGAACAACCAGATAAATGGAAGAGACATGCACAAGGAATATTTAGTCCGAGTACAAAATTACCAGAAAGTCTTCAAATCTCATTGGTTGAACTTCAAGAACGTTTAAGTTTGAAAGACTCTGTTGAAAAAGCATATTCAACAATTGCTGAAATTGGTATTCAATTTGGACCAAAATTTCAAAGTATTTCAAAAGCATGGACAGGAAAATGTGAAATACTTACAGAAATTAAATTACCTGAAGATTCAAACTCATATATTTGTCATCCAATCGTATTGGATGCGATGATTCAAACATTTGCTTTTCGTTTTGCTCTAATATCTGAAACAACACAAAAAGAACAACAACTTCAACTTCAACTACCAATTGGAATTAAAAAATTTGTATGGTTGAGTCATGCGCCGACGGACCTTGTCTATGCGCATACGCAATGGAGTGATGGTAATGAAGGAAATGTAAGCTTATACAGTTCCAATGGAGTACGCCTTGCAATTATGGAAGGATTAGAATTAATTAAAACAACTGTTGATTCATTTATTCGAACACTTATCACAGATAGTACTCATTTACCTGATTTTTTACATGAAATTTGGCGCCCAACTCATGGATGGACAACCAATAGAATCAATCCAATTGAAATACCCAATGTTACCAGTGAAATGACCCATGTTAGTGATACTTGGGTTGAAGTTGATTCATTTACACAAACTGAATGGAAAGGTTATGAACTTGTTAATAGTATGTTTTTTCAATTTTTATGTCGAAGTATTCAAGAATGTGGATTTCCTTGGCCTGTTGGACAAAAATTAGACCAATCATCATGGACTAGTATGATTACTGGTCAGATTCAAGTTAACAAAATTGTCAACGCTTACTTTGATATTTTTCGTGCTGAGAAGTATTTTGAACTTAATGAAGACTTATCAGCTCAAGTTCTTCGACCACTACCATCAATTGATGAAATTGAGAAGAAAATACGAGAATTATCAGAAAGCGCAGAAAAAATTTGTGCAAATGATGATGTTATTTTTCGTTTTGCGAAGCGGATTGGTCAATATATGACACTTGTACTACAAGGGAAAATGACACCATTGGCGCTACTTTTTCCTGATGATAAAAATGAAACTGGTGCATCAAAAATTTATAGTGATTCAAGATGGTATATTCTAAATACAAAATTGGCTATTGCGCTTCTTTCTGATGCTGTAGTCTCATTGGCTGAAAAAGGTAAAGGTCGATTGAGGATTTTAGAGGTTGGAGCCGGTACTGGAGCTTCATCGATTAAACTAATGGAACGACTGAGAGAACTCAATGTTCCATTTCAATATACATTTACTGATATTTCACCATTATTTTTGGCTGAAGCGCGCCAAAAATTGAATAGTAAAGATATCACATTTGAGATTTTAAATATTGAAGAAGATCCACTACCACAAGGTTTTCCTCCAGAACAATTTGATTTTATAATTGGAATGCAAGTGGTTCATGCTACAAAAGATTTGACAACATCACTTACAAATATGCGCAAACTCCTCAAACCTGATGGAATGTTACTTATGCTCGAACAATTTCAATGTGTTTACTTTTTATCTTTATCATTTGGACTTTTAGACGGTTGGTGGCGTTTTACTGATTTTAGAAAACTTTCACCAATTGTAAGTGCGCAGGAGTGGAAAGAATGTCTTGAAATTGCTGGCTATGATAGGATTTCTGCATTTCAAATGTATGATGATACAAATGGTGCTATTCTTGCACGCGGTAGAAATTGCGCAGTTTTTAAAACTCTTGCGCAAGAAGAATTAGTTCGACCTACTTGGATTCTTTTTACTGATCAAACACAACTTGCTGCTGAACTTACACAAAAGTTACAAGATGTAAATAGAACAGTCATCACAGTCACTTTAGACTATTCTGATAACAACACCAAAAAATTTGAATCTTCTACCAACCAAAATATAGTCCTCAATGGACTCTGCGCAGATGACTTCCACTCATTTTTTACAACTCTAAAGGATCAAAAAGTTGAAGCGATTATATTCATGTGGACTCAAGGTCAACATAAAATGGTGATCGAAATAGATCAAATTCAAAAACGTCTTTGTGCAGGTTTACTCCATTTATGTCAATCTTATCAAATTTTTGTTCAAAAATTGAAACCAAAACCAAAACTTTTACTTCTAACACGCGGTATCAATTATATTGGAGATACAAGCGCGGGTGATCCAACTGGTGGTGCAGCATTGGGTTTAATTAAAAGTTTTTCAAATGAAAATCCTGAACTTTTGATTCAAACACTTGATACTGATCAAAATGAAGTTAATTTTGAAAATGAAATTATTGAAGTATTCTCACAACTTTGGATAAAAGAACGAGAACTTTTTATATCTTTGCGCGATGGAAAAAAATTTTTTCAACGATTGGTTACAACAGAAAAACGATCGCAACCAATTAATTTACCTAATTCAGAACGTTTTAAATTAATCAATCCAACAAGTGGAGCTTTTGGTGATATTGAAGTTGGACCAATAACAAAACAAGAACCAATCAAAGATGAAATTGAAATACTAATTGAAGCCTCTGCGCTCAACTTTCGTGATCTTTTTCTTATATTAAAACCCGAAGGTTTTGAAATGTCTGCTACAGACCAATCAGTAGACTTAGGTATGGATATTTCTGGTACTATTATCAACATTGGACCAGAAGTTAAAAATTTTTGTATTGGAGATGAAATTTTAGGTTTTACAATTGGCGGCGGACTCTGTAGTCATGTGATTGTGAGTTCGCGCATGATTATGAAAAAACCAAAAAATATGACTTTTGTAGGTGCTTCTACAATCCCATGTGCCTTTCTTACTGCCTACTACTCACTCATTCAATTAGTAAAAATGAGTCCGCATGATCGAATTTTAATTCATGTTGCTTCTGGTGGTGTTGGAATGGCTGCAATTCAAATTTCTCAACATATTGGTTCAGAAATTTATGCAACTGCTGGAAGTAAACGTAAAAGAGCATTTTTACGTTCACTTGGTATTACAAAAGTGTACCATTCAAGAAATATTGACTATGGAGCAGGAATTATGCGTGATTCAAATGGCGCAGGCGTTACAATTGTTCTCAATTCATTAACAGGACCTAATTTTAAAGAAACATCACTCAATGCTTGTAGTCAAGGAGCACAATTTATTGAAATTGGAAAATTAAATATATGGAAAACTGAAGAAGTAACCTTACTTCGACCAGATATAAAATATTATATTGTTGATTTAGCTAAAAAAGCTCAATATGAACCAGTAGAAACTGCTGATTTATTTAAAAATATTGGTGAATATTTTGAAAATGGTACTTATAAAGGTCTACCATCAACAGTATTTCCATTGGATCTTTCAAGAGAAGCATTTTATCATTTTCAAGAAGCAAAACATATTGGAAAAATTGTTATTAAAATGCCTAAATCTATTATATCATCTGAAGGACGACCAAAACTTTCTCATCATCTTTTTAATACTCAAAGTACATATTTAATAACAGGAGGACTTGGTGGACTTGGAATGGAAGTAACAAAATGGATGACTAAAAATGGAGCATCAAATATTATTTTAGTAGGACGAAGTCCACCATTATCTCGTGCTCAAGAACTTATCGAAACTTTGAATGCAACTGGTAAACGGATTGTTGTCATACAATCCGATGTTGGGGAGTATGAACAATGTCGTGGGATTTTAGAAAATATAAAAGATTTAAATCTTCCACCATTGAGAGGTGTGATGCATGCAGCTGGCGTCATTTCTGATGCCATTGTACCCAATCAAACTTGGGAAAAATATGAAAATGTACTTCGACCTAAGGTATATGGTGGTTGGTACCTTCATAACCTTACTAAGGACATGGATATGGAATTTTTTGTTATGTTTTCATCTGGTGCTGCTATTTTTGGAGTTATGGGTCAAAGTAATCATTCAGCAGCCAATCGCTATTTAGACTCTTTGACACATTACAGACTCTCAATTGGTCTCAAAGCTACTACAATCAATTGGGGAGCATGGAGTGATGTAAGGACTTATTTTATATATTATTTTATATAATATTATCTATATATGTTTAATATTTTTGGATATTAGCGCTAGAGATTGATTTCCATAATAATTTTTGGAATTCAGACAGTTAAAATCCAAATTTTGATTATTTTTGGCTATTTTTTTTTTGTTATTCTTATAGGTTGGCGCCGCTGCTCATATCAAACTGGGTCAAGAAGGAGCTATAGGCATGCGCTCGTTTACACCAGCGCGAGGAATTGCCGCACTTGAAAAGATTCTGCGTGAAGGTGACAACCAATCCGTGGTTCTTGATGTAATTGACTGGAATATTGTTAAACAATTTGTCAACGGTCTTGGAAATTATTTGGATGAAATGCGCTCTGATAAAAATTCTATAGATAATTTTTCAGAGGAGTATGCGAAATTGGTTGAAGAAATTAAAGCAGCACAACCTGAAGAACGACAAGAAAAAATTCAAAATTTTTTAGAATCAATTCTCAAGCAAACCCTACGTATTCCTGAAAATGAAAAAATTGATCCTGATCAAAATTTTAGTGAATTGGGTGTAGATTCTTTAATGGCTATGGAAATGCGAAATCGACTTCAAGGAATGCTCGGTGACAAAACACTTACTGTGAGTTCATTACAAGAAAATCGTACTCTGCGCAGTCTCTCTACTCATATGGCTCATCTTATGAATTCCGATTCTGTACCTAGCGCTCCGCTTGCAGAATTAGTACGAATTGATGCTATTCTTCCATCAGAAATTAAAGCTGCTGATAAAGGACCAGCAAAACCATCTGGTTTTAAATCAATTCTACTTACAGGTGCTACTGGACATATTGGATTACATTTTATACAAGAATTACTCTCTGCAAACCCTACAGAAACACTCTACTGTCTCATTCGCGCTAAAGATCAAGAAGAGGGTGAAAATCGATTGTGGAATGCACTCAAACGTTATGAATTCCAAGCACTAGTTGATATGTCAAAGGTTAAGGTAGTTGTTGGTGATGTGTCAAAAGAGCGCTTTGGTTTGGAAGAATTAATTTACATAGAATTATGTAAAAAAATTGATGCTATTGTTCATTGTGCTATTCGAGCAAATCATCTTGAAGGTTATAGTGAAGGTGGAGAACAGAGTATGCGGAATCAAAATGTTTTTGGTATGGTTAATATAATTCGTTTTGCTGGTACAATTGTAACTAAACCAATCTTGTATGCTTCGTCACTCGTTGCTGTCACACAAGCAACTGATGATAATCATTTGGTTGAAGATTTTCCAGCATCAGATGATTTTGGTGAGAAGATTCTGAGTGGTTATGTAATGTCAAAATTTGTTAGTGAGAAATTACTTCAAGAAGCCAATTTGAGAGGAATTCCTGTTACTGTCATTCGATATGCATCAATTATGGGAGACAGTTTGACTGGTGCGATGCCATCGGGTTACAATCATTCTTGGAATATCATTCTTTCTTGTATTCGTATCAAAAAATTTCCAACTTTTGATCAAAATGGTGTTCCATTGATGGCAGTTGATCAAGCAACGAAAGTTTCCAGTCAAATTTTCCTCAGTGATACATCAGAAACAGGAGTCTACAACCTTACGAGTAGCTCTAAAGTATCAGAAGAAGATATTAAAGAAGTTTTTGGTAAATTTGGGATTCATGGCGAGTGGATTCCATTCATTGATTGGAGGAATGAAGTTTTTGAAGATGTTGACAAAAATCTACTTGGACCATTGGCATTTTTGTATGAAGATGAAGGTACTGCACCACGTTATATTCGTTTTCATCCACTCGCCACACACCTTGAATTGCTTGAGATGAATTCATTAAGTAATAAAGTGAAGAAGAACTTACCTCACGCAGAAGAGATGATTCTTCCTGCTAAAATGTTGGTAGAGCGCCATCTAACTTACTACTACAAAACTCTCGCGAAGGAACCTTAGCAAAACTCAATCAAAAAAAAAATTATTACCAAAAAGAATTATTACCAAAAAAAATTATTACCAAAAAAAATTATTACCAAAAAAAAAAAAATATAAATATTCTTCATAACTTATTAAACTTTTGTAACTCTTGAATTATGTTGAAAATAATATTTTGATCCTGAATGCACCGAAAATATGCCGGCGCGAGACTAACTTTTATTTTACCGCGGTTACCTAAAATCAGAAATGTCAAACTCAACTCATAAAAAGCCGAGTTACATGTCTAATAAAAGAGAAAGACAAAAAAAAACTAAATTAAATTTACATTCAGCCGGAAAAAATTAATTCAATGAAGCCGTTTAAATTTAAAAAAAAAATGGCGGCTCATTTTTTAAAAGTAATGCTCCTGCCTTCTTTGGATCTAAAAGGATTTGTAAAAAATTTGATACCAAATCCAACCCCTCGACCACCTTTTTTACCTCCGATCACTTTTTGCTCTTCTCGACGACTTTTCTTTGATTTTTCTGGTGTGATAGCTTTTGGAATTTCTTCATTATCTACTTTACGTTTTTTAGATTTCTTCTTCATCCACTTCACTCGGTCCATAAACTTTGGTTTTGATTTATTCTGTTTGGATGATTTTGACTTTGGTAGAGGGAAATGGGCTCTTGCGTCTGTATCTTTTGTATCGTCAACCAGATCAACCACATCATTCATTGCATCTTCTACCATATCAATGGTCAATTCCATTGGTTTTATAATCGAAGGTGATCTATTCCTCCCACGACGTGGCTTAGCATATCCCTGAGAGAAAAAAAAAATTAGTCATTGTTAGTTTGTCACTGGGTTTACAAGGTAAATAGTAAATTGAAGAAGAGTGCTATGCTAACCATTGGATTGAAGGCAACAAAATCCTTCTCTGGTAAAACTCTTTGCAGAGTATCACCTCGTTCTACCTTCTCTTGAGTCTCAGATGAAGTACAAAGTACCTTGTCACCTTCGGAATTATCAGGGAGTAGAGTTTCTCTAACAATTTTAACAAGTGGATCATCAAGATCTACATCACCTTTCTTCTTTGGATTACGTAAAATTTCGAGAATAGAATTGCTCAATTCGTAACGTTCGAAGGCACTTGATTTCTCTTTTTTTTTTGTCATTTCCTTCCCTGCTCTACCAAAGGGAATAGTAGATGTAGTTTTAATTGGAATTTCGGTCCATCCAATCGGTGGATTCCATGGTTGAGGCCAGGATTGAACTTCATTCTCCTTCTTTTCGGAGTGTAAATTAATGTCATGAATACTGTTGAGCAGAATCATCCAATCCTTCTGTTTCTTCCGCTTCTCTGGACCACTGTGCTCAATTTTATCCTATTCACAATTTTTACAATTCGATGAAATTCCGTAGTATATCTCTCCCATCCTAACTTAAATAATTAATAAATTCTTAATTCTAACCTCATGCAACGGTAGATCCCTTCCTTTGAGAACAATCCGATGCATGTCTGCCAAATATTGATGTACAAATAGTGGAACTGGTTCACAACATGCAAGAATACCAGTCATTTCCTTCGGCAATGTTTCAGCGATTGTAAGCAGCATATGATTAGGTAAAACAAAACCTAGACTTTCATCTTTTTGTCTTGCCACTGTGTCTCTCCAGTTGTAGAGTTCTGTGAAGACAAAAAGCTGTCGGTTGTTAAGATTTCGTCGAGTTTTTCGTAAGGCCAATTGAGGATTTCTGCTTGGTTTCTCGTACCGCTAAATTTAGAAAAAAATAATAATAGTAAATGTTTCACCATGAAGCAATCTATATCTATCGGAGAGAGACATACTTTGAGACAAAGAATTTTAGAGTGATCATAAACTGCTCGAAGGAGATTCTTGAATTGATTTCCTTTCTCTAGAAGTTTATTCTTGAGAAGATCGTGTATGAACAATAAAAAATGCGTGTCTTGTCTAGCATAGAGCAACATTTCGTCTGGAATTGGCCTGATAATAATAGTTACAAATATAATTTAAAACACCAATCAAAAGAAAAAATTTTTTTTTTTTTGAATTTACTAAGCCAAGATAATCGATTTAGTATGATCTAGTTGAAATTAGCTTGATGTGAACTCACCTCAGTCGCCAATCAGCAAGCTGGTACTGCTTATCAACTGTAATGGAACAAAAGTGGGCGAGGAGGTGTTGAAGAGAAAACTGGTCAAACTCGAGTTGCTTCATGGCCAAATAGCTGTCAAATAGTCCAACTACGTAGACTCCAAAATCTCTCTGGAGCCACTCGATATCACTCGCCGCTCCGTGAAAGACTTTAACCACTTTGGGATTAGTAAAAATCTCATTCAGAGCTTCCAAGTCCTGCCACAATGCAAGAGCATCAATGATGTAGTCTCTCTCCCGCGTAGAAATTTGTATTAGGCATGTTAGACCGAGGAAAGTGCGATATGAGTGGTGTTCTACGTCAACAGCAATTTCCTTAACACCGCGTAACTCTGAAATCATTGATTCAAGTTCTTCTGGCGTAATGATATAAATTAGCGGAGTATTCTCAATCGGCTTGGGTGAAATCGGTGTAACTTTCTGTAGCATCCATGATTGGCATTCCCAGCGATTGAGTTCCATTTCATAAGGATGACCGTAACTAAAAGTAAACAAGAGTTATAAATTGAGTTATGAAAAGTTGAGAAAATATACAAACATACAATTCTTCATTAGTGGTTGTGTACTCAGGAAGTAGTGATAATGGTTTGATAGAGTTAGGTTTCAATTTTAATTTTGGTACAAATGGGCCTAGACTGTTGTCAATTGCATCCGCAAATTTTAGTTGAGGTTTCTCAGTGACTCTGAGTCGATGGACGGCTTTCTTGACAATTCGAGGTTCAATATTTATTGGAATGATTGGTTGTTTCTTAGCCAAATGAGCTGAACCATCTCGATAGTCTCCTCCAGATGATCCAATTTTCTTCTTCCCCCATGTTCCGGGTGGTTTCAATGCAGTCACAGTGGCTGATTTATTTACAACTACCATCTCAGCACGTTTGAACAGACCCTCAGCATCGTCCAAAGCTGTTCCCTAAAATATTTCAATGTATGTAAGCAATTGAATTTGACATTAATGAACAGAATCTTCTTACCACCCGCTCCAAAATGTCGTCATTCGCTTCAATAAGAAAGTCCAATTTCTCTTCAACTACACGCTTGCCATAGTCACGAGTTGAGATTTTTTCATGTTCCAAAAGTATTTTCATGAGCGGTTCTATTCTTGTTCGACAGTTTTTCATTGCTCGACGGAATTCTGGATAGGATTTCTGAAGATCCCATAGTGGTCCTGCAGGGGGGAGAGATTGAAATGCTCTCGAAGCTTCTGCAACTCGTTTCAATCCCTCCTGCAAAAGATTACAAAAAATTAGAATAAATTCAACTAAAATAATTTATAGATTCACTTACATTTGAAAAGTCTGTGAGGGTAGGAAATCCTGGTAGAAAATCTTTTAGTGGAGCTGAAGGTGATGACTTTTTAGTAGCATCTGGGTCGTCCGCCATTACAGACTACAGGTAATAATTAGGTATATCTTTGAAAAAAATGATTACAAAATAAATTAAATTAGAATTTTGATCTTTAATTTATTCATAATTTAATTAAAATTTTGAAAAGGAAACACGTGTTAAATTCCTAATGACAAAATCAAATTTTAGCGCCAAAGGTAACCTATCAGAGAAGTCCGCACTCCACTGATAGTCACTATTTTGCTCATTTGCTTTGGGCATCAAATTGTTTCTTTTATTGTTTTTAATTAGTATTAACCTTGACTCCAAATTTGCCCTAAGGCCTGAGTCACAGAGTCTGTGAGTCATGATTCATGACTCTGTGAATAATGATTCATGACTCTGGGAGTCATGATTCATGTCTTTGGGAGTCATGATTCTGACTTTGGGAGTCACGACTCTGACTTTGCGAGTCATGACTCTGACTTTGCGAGTCATGACTCTGACTTTGGGAGTTATGACTCTGACTCTCTAAACATTGGGTGTCAATTCTCGGAGTTATGACTCTGATTTTTTGATTTTTGAGAGTCAGAGTTATGATTCTGACTCTGGAGTCACGAATCAGAACTAACATAATCAGAATGGAGTCAGAACTAACATAAAGCATGGAAAATCGGGTAAGAAAATCTGAAATTAAAATTNCTAACATAATCAGAATGGAGTCAGAACTAACATAAAGCATGGAAAATCGGGTAAGAAAATCTGAAATTAAAATTATTTATTTATTTAATGGTGGAAGTAAAGGAGAAAAAATATCATCCACCCAATATCGTAATTCTCAATTTCAAAAAGAGATTCTAAACATAATAAATAAGTGAGCAGTACATGGACTCTGCGGTTATGGTTTTATCCATGAAATCCTACATGGTGTATAATGGCGCGGTGTGCGGAGTATACNAGGAGAAAAAATATCATCCACCCAATATCGTAATTCTCAATTTCAAAAAGAGATTCTAAACATAATAAATAAGTGAGCAGTACATGGACTCTGCGGTTATGGTTTTATCCATGAAATCCTACATGGTGTATAATGGCGCGGTGTGCGGAGTATACACACAAACGAGTATGTTAGTCTAAAAAAAAATTTTTTTTTAGACTAACATACTCATTTGTGTTTGGGTATAAATTTTAATATTAATGTCGTAAAATTTAAAAAAAAATATTTTTTTTTACTTATTTTATACCATTTGCCCATAAATGTCTCATAATTTTTGAGTTGAGAAAGTTATCCTGAATCTTAATACAACCTAAAAAAAAATTTAGGTTTTGGTTTCAAATCAAAATAAATCAAAATAACTAANTATCCTGAATCTTAATACAACCTAAAAAAAAATTTAGGTTTTGGTTTCAAATCAAAATAAATCAAAATAACTAATTTATTATTGGTTATTTGTAAACATAAATAATCGGTTGTCTGTTGGTAAATGATGTAAGGTCAAAGCTCAANTAATTTATTATTGGTTATTTGTAAACATAAATAATCGGTTGTCTGTTGGTAAATGATGTAAGGTCAAAGCTCAAGGGTACTTTTAACAGTTAACCTACACTTCCCTGAACTTGTTTGGTAAGTGATCATCTGGCTCGTTAATTTTTACAAATTGCACATGAACAACGCAGTGGCAGCGGCAGCGGCAGTNAGTGATCATCTGGCTCGTTAATTTTTACAAATTGCACATGAACAACGCAGTGGCAGTGGCAGCGGCAGTGCTTTAGGTTAAATATGAATACTTACTCCAACGGCCGGTATTTATTTATTTAATGAACTGTTTTTGTCATCTGTAGGTATTTGATGCGTTTGACTAGAACTAATCCCTAATAATGGATACAAGCAAGGAAACACCGATTACAAAGTACTTGGCAAATTTAGAGAAGCGGAAGACCATCTTTCGCCAACACCCACCAACCACACCG
The DNA here is from genome assembly GCA_002738285.1 of Holacanthella duospinosa. Lineage (NCBI taxonomy): Eukaryota > Metazoa > Arthropoda > Collembola > Poduromorpha > Neanuridae > Holacanthella > Holacanthella duospinosa. The sequence goes on along the minus strand of NIPM01000156.1, from coordinate 182,424 downwards.
TCTCCAATATCACTCTATCCACAGATTCCTATAAGTCGCTATGCACCTCCAGGAATGCAAGTGAAAATTAATTTTGATGATACTTTTTTTACACGTGATGAGAATGAGTCAATTCTTCATATTTCTCCACTTGATCGTCCAATTGCTGGAAAACGTCGACGAACTTCTGTGTTGTTTGAAGATACTCCGAACGTTGAAGCATTACAGAAGAAAAATGGTGAATTACTTTTTCTTGTTTACTTTATCGTGTTTCTAATTTCTAATTTATTGAATTAAATTTTAAGGGGAATTGGAACGTTTGCTAATGCAGACTCAAGGTGAGCTTGTTGAAGGTCGAGCTGCTTATACAAAATTGGACCAGTTAAATATAGAAATGAGAAGGAAACATATTGAACATTTAATTTTGATTGAAAAGGCACAGGAGGAGTTGAAAATTAAATCCAAAAACTCAACAGAAAGGGTAATAGATTTTTATTCTAAACTTAAAAAAAAATATGTGAATTTAATAGCTGAATCAATTCTAAACAGGCCGAGAGTATGGAGAAGCGGCTACTGAAATTACAACAGCGAGATACAGATAGTGGAAGAGATTTTCAGACGCAAGTAACTACCCAAATAACAAAAATTGCTAATTTGGAAGATACACTTGCCACAGTTCAAAATGAGAAGATGGAGCTTCAACAGAAGATTCTTGAGGTAGTGAATAAATGTGAGACATATTTAAAAACACTTCTTTAAATTCATGATGTTAATTTTAGGAATCAATTAAGAATGAACAAACAATACAAAAACTTCAATTGGAACTAGATACGTCAGAAAAATTATCCTCAAAATCTACACATGAAGCTATAATGGCTCAAAGTAAACTGAGTGAAGTTATGGAACAACTTGAAAAGTGTCAATTGGATTTGAAGGAGGCTCAATTAGACTTAGTGAAGTCAGATGAACTAAAACAACAGTATGAAACTGCACATAGTGCTGAAGGAAGCAACGATGTTATTCTACTGGAAAGGCAACTACGAAAACTTGAGAATCGCTTCATCCAGGAACAGTTGGTTGCACAAAATGCAACAAAGCTGCTTCAGAAGACTCTGGAAGAGAATGAGATACTAAAGTAAGTGACGTTATTTTTAGTTCATATGCTTCACATAAATTTGTCAAGTCATATATTCAAATTAGATTATTTTATCTTTGATCTACATTTTCTCCTTTTGTAGAACGACTGTGAAGAAAGAAGATCTCCTTGAAGAGCAATTGATCTCAAAGAATATTGAGATTGGTCAATTGAAATTACGATTACAAGAAAAATCTCTTTTAGAGGCAGAGCGAAATAACTTGCGAAATGAACTGAAGGCTTGGGTCTCAACTGCAACAAAATTAGACATATCATGTCGAACACCACTGTCATTTGATACTCTCTTCCGTCAGAATCAAGATTTGCTTCTCCACTTAAAACTTGAGAATTCGACCTACAAGCACACGTATGTAAAGTCTACCTGAATGAAAATTAAAAAATGTAATAAATTTTTGATAAATCAACAGAACAGAAACTGATGCTCGACAGTTGGGTTCAATGAAAGCAGAAGCAGTGAAATCAAAAGAAGAATTGGAGAGTCTGAAGGCTGAAATAGTAAAATTGACACTTGAATTCAAGAAAACAAAATGGAGGATGAATATGCTTGTCCAGGTATTCAAGTTATTTTCATAAATTTGTCAAATTCACTAATAAAAAGTGAATTAATTTCGGTTAAAATTTAACTTTTTTTTTGTTTTAGGATCGGGATGGGCTGAGAGAGCTAAAGGAATCTTACGAAAAGGAATTTGATGGGATAATTTCAGAACCACTTCAGACACGAATTGTAAAGTTGGAAGCTTTAGTGGCCGAATTTGAAAAAGCTATTGATGATGATCCTAGTCTCAAGAAAAATTGTGAAGAATGTAACCAACGATTGTCAATTATTGGTTCTCTCAAATCTGAGTAAGTGGAATCGTGGAATGACATCAGAAACAATTTAAGATAAATTGTTTTGAAATATTATTTAATTTCCATAGATTGGAAATTGTAAAGGATGAAAAAGATAAATTATCCCAAAGTCTAGCAGAATTCAACCAAACTTTAACAGCGGATCCAACTACTGGTCTCAAAATTGTTTCTTTTGGGAATAATCCTTCACTACTCTCAGTTGAAGAGCGGCTCAAGGAATGTCAAGTTGAGAATGAATCTTTACGAGCAAAAATACGTAAATATGAAGAAGATACACTGGTTGCAGTACCTGATGCTGATTTACTCAAGGAGAAGAAAGGTAAATAAATCCAAAAGTATTTGAGTATAAAACACCTTGTACATTTCATAATCACTTTTTTTTAGATTTGGAAGAAAAGTTAAGAACTCTGGAGAGGAAACATGAAATTCTTACTGATTCTTACGATTATGAGACTGTTCAATTACAGAACGCTTGTACAAAATTATTTGGTTACTATGTAATCCTCACTCGTGGAGGTGGTGAAAATCCAAATCAATTTCGTTTACAAAGTATTTATTCCACGGCTCCCGACGACATGTTCATTCTTCAGGTGAGTTTGAAAAAGTATTAAAAAAAAAAAAAAAATTGTCATCTAAAATTTTCTAAATTTTTTGAACCCAATCAGACCCAAAATACCTATAGTATGAGCAAACGGATTTAAATGAATGGTTAATTTTTACGTTTCAGTAATGCTACAATTTTTGCTTTTGTACGTATTTCAGGAAGGAGATGCAGGAGAAATGCTCCTTCTGGATACACCAATCTTAGCCCATTTTCAAGATGATATCGAACGATTCTTACGTCAAGAGTGTTCAGTACCAGCTTTTCTATCTGCTGTGACCATCACTTATGCTCAAGGTAGCCAGTTTCCATCCGGTGGAGAAAATGATATCATGTTCAATGACTCTGGGAATCAAGAGGCAACAATCCAAGTACTAGAAACAGAAACTCTGAATAATGTTAACGCATGCGCATCAGGGCGTGAAGTTCAGATTGAAGTTGAAGGGGAAGAGGATGATGATGAGGATGAAGAAGAGGATGGTTTTGGGGAAGGAGTGAATTGTGATGGAGAGACAGATGAGGATGACTACGACGAAGATGGTTTCGATGAAGTGAAAGCGTTTGAAACTGATGATGATGACGACGACGACGACGATGATGATGACGTTGTCACGATTGATTAATGGATTCAATTTTAGAAAACTTCAGAATTAAAACAACTCCCCAATTATCCTACTTTGGAATCCTTCAAATATCATTTTTTTTTTATGATTATCTAAATCTTATTTAGGAAATAATATTTTGTTACACATCCATGTGTGACAATTTCTTATATTCTTCGAAAGCGATTTATGTATCGCAGATTTTCATTATTGTATTAAACACTCAATTTAATTTTTTCTTAAGTGTCCAAGAATAAGGTGTCAGATTTTTAGATTATATAATTTATATTTCTTTTCCGTACATTTTTTTTTTATATAATGACAAAAGTTATTACTAATCGTAAGTTATTGTCGAGGTCATATGGCATGGCCCATTTAAGAATTTATATTGAACTAAAGGGTATAAGAATGTAAAATTTTCTATTTTCTGTTTACAGGTCAGAGTTTCTCGTTAAAGTCGTCATACTATTGGTTTCCATTAAGGTAAAGTCTCATTCATTTGTTCAATGTAACATTTCTCGTCAGTCATGTAAGTTATTTTTACCCCATTTGTCTTATATTTAGACATGTTAGACATTTTGGACTCATTTGAGTTTATTAATTGGATGAGCAACGTCCTTGATTTTGAAGACACCATTCAGGTTGAAGACGATCAGCGGAAATCCCTCGTTTCACTAAACGTTCTCGATGATGGATGAGTCGATCAGCTGCATCTCGCCATGATGAAAATGGATTTGCCCAAAGACGCTCAGCAAGAGCTGCACCTCTTGGCCATACTTTTGCTTCTAGTCCCATCTCATCAACTTGCTCTGACCATAGAGCAGCTTCTCCACCAAGTACTTGACCTGGTTGCAGGTCAATCTCTTCCGTTGTGTTCAGTAGAGCTATAACACGGAGTGGATTATTATCATAGACTCGCTGCCAAGTTTTGTATCCACCACATGAACCCCGCCCTTCACCCATCTATAAAATATAACAAAATATTAAGTTGAATGGTTCAATTTTATTGTGGTTGTTGTAACAATGGTTTACTCACCCAATCTCCAAATCCACAATCAAACTGCCAAGCGTCACGATTAGAGAAGACAATTCGATAGCCTTTGTCCAAAATGGCAGCCAATGAGCGGTCTCGTCCACTGTTTCGAAAGTGGACGATATATCTTTCAGGATCAAGAATGTTTTCAATATTTTCCTGAATGAGGAGATTCGAAGCCCATACAATAGGTGTTAATTCAGTCCCTCGAGCAGCACGGACGAGTTCGACGTAAGCTCTAGACAAGATAATTTATCATTATTTTTTTTTTGAAATAATTTTTGAAATATTTGTAATTTGGTTGGTTTACCTGCGTTGGAATGTAGCCCAGAGTTGAAGAAATTCTCGTTCAGTTCGATTTCTTCGTTGAGCAGTTAAAAAGTCGGTAATTTCTTTGCTCGAATTCCAACAGTTGAAGTTAACGTCATCACCACCCATGTGGAAGGCATCCGTGTCAAAGACACTAAGGAGATCTCGATACAATTTCCCTAAATTTTTTTAATAGAGTATGGTATAAAATGTTAACTTCATCACTAACAATTTACTAGTAGTTTAAATAATCTCTACCGAGAACCAAGTAGGTTTGCTCATTGACAGGGTTCAATTGACCACATGGTGGTTCGCTGCAGAACTGATTCCATGGTTCAGCGTTGACGCACACGGCCATTGGTCCACCACTCGATACACTCACAGGGCTTGGTTGAATTGTATTAGGGCCTAGAAATATGACAATATGGCGGCATGTTGTAAAAAAAGATCATTCTAGCGCTGCGCTTGAATAGTTCTAAGGTTACAAAATCTTACCAGGTTCTACAGTATTACTGCGTTCTAATCCTTGCCAGCCACTGCTGATATGTGAAGGAGCATCCAACTCGGGGATAACACGAACGCCGCTATAATTAATACAAAAGAAAATCAACAAATAGGATTTTGGTTTAATTTTTACTTAAACCAACTAAAAACCTACCGAATTCTGGAATATTCTACAAAATCCTTGATTTCTTCTGGAAAGTAAATTTTCTCAGGTGTATATGCCCCGTACAAGGTCAATTGTGGAACCCGTTGGGAGTAGAATGGGAAGGAGTGAGAATCGGTGATATGCCAATGGAGCGTGTTGAGCTTATTGTAGGACATTCCATCAACGAGTTTTTTCATTCCCTTAATTGAGACAAAGTTTCTAGAAGTGTCGAGCATAAGACCGCGATAAGCAAAGAGCGGACGGTCAATGATGGCTCCAGCGGATATAATTTGAACAGTATCTCTTTGCTCATCATAAGCAATCAATTGACTCAAGGTTTCAAGTCCATGGCGAGCTCCAAAGAAAGTGTCACCTCTAACTTCGGCTGTGACAGTATTTCCTTGAGTTTCAATGTCAATTCGGTAGCCCTCTGATGTTTCTAAAGTGAGCCTTTCCTCAGGGTCATCCACAGTGATTTGAACTTGGACGACCGTCCCTTCAATAAGGTTGTCATATTGTTTGTCAAATGGATTTGAACCACCGTCAACATAGTTTGGATGTGATTTAAGAATATTCGCTTGAAATTCGACAACGACACGGTTGAGGAGTTCACGGACACGGTCAGTTGGAGCAGTAACTGGTAAGACACGGAGGTTTTGAGGTTTGAACGGCACCACCACACGGCTCAACTCAACGTCACCTATGACAAACAATCAAAAAAAAATTTTTTTTTTGTTTGAATCTGTACAAAAGTTTCATTACAATGAAATGAATGATAAAAAAATTTTGCCAAACGGTAGACAGGTGTTTAATGAAATATTGTACTCTTTTGTTCTGAACATTACTAAACGAAAATGAATTATGGGAGACAGGAGGATAGAAAATTAGCATTTCTGAGACAAAGAAAAAAAGTAGTTTGAGACTATACAGGTAACTAGCGAATAAAAATTATGTTTTTATGATGAGCTCAAGAAGTTGTTTAGAATCAACTTTTTTTTTTCTTCATCTACAATTTACTGGACTTGGGAGTGAATGGACGATTAACGAATTCAGAAAGTGATAAAAGGAAAAACACATAGATTACGAACTTAAAACATAATCTTGTTGCGTTTTGGCAAGATTTTTTTTTTCATTATTCTCACCTGTTGGTCTTGGCCAAATTGCTCGGAATCGACCACATCGAAGACGACAAGTGTCCAATGCCTGAATTACTGTTGAATCTGACCTTAACTTTTTGGCACAGGTTCCGTTTTTACAAACATATGTCCAAGGGGAGGGCATGCTAAAAGAATGATTCAAATAAAAATCATTAGCTTCATATAATTCAAATTCATTAATTAAAAATAAATAATTTATCCGCATCTAATTAATTTACCTGTAGTGAAACTCGGGTAGTAACAAAATCCCAAATTTTTATCTCAAAAATCATATCGTGAAAGTGAAATCAATAGTTTCCAAAAAAAATTATCAAAATTTTGTAAATTTTCACTTGTGCTTGAGTATTTTTTTTTGTAAAACGGCAAAACAGGTGACNGTCCAATGCCTGAATTACTGTTGAATCTGACCTTAACTTTTTGGCACAGGTTCCGTTTTTACAAACATATGTCCAAGGGGAGGGCATGCTAAAAGAATGATTCAAATAAAAATCATTAGCTTCATATAATTCAAATTCATTAATTAAAAATAAATAATTTATCCGAATCTAATTAATTTACCTGTAGAGAAACTCGGGTAGTAACAAAATCCCAAATTTTTATCTCAAAAATCATATCGTGAAAGTGAAATCAATAGTTTCCAAAGAAAATTATCAAAATTTTGTAAATTTTCACTTGTGCTTGAGTATTTTTTTTGTAAAACGGCAAAACAGGTGAGTTTTAGTTGATTTGAATTTTAAAATTGCCGCGCTTTTTTTAAATTTTAAATTTCAAATTTCAAATTTCAAATCNGTTTTAGTTGATTTGAATTTTAAAATTGCCGCGCTTTTTTTAAATTTTAAATTTCAAATTTCAAATTTCAAATCCCTCCTTTTTAATTATTTTCAAAAGGTCAATGACCTTTTGATGTCGCCATTTTTAATTTTAACACTTTTTGCTAATTTTTACAGTTTTTCATAAAAATTTTTATTTCAAATTTGTTAAAAATTGATATTAATTAAAAGAACTAACTTACCGAAAGTATGACTGTGCATCTGACTCAGTTGGATAGCATACTAGTGCTACTGCTAGAAAACTGGCAACAATTAAAAATAATTTGAACTTGTCCATAATTATTAAATAATTTTCTAAACTAGAAAAATGAATCAGTCAGTTGAGAGAATACAAAGATTCTCTTCCTTTAAAAAAAACGTTTTGTTCAAAAATATGAGTGGTAAGTCCAGTTCTACTACCAATGCCTCCACTAGAACAACTTCACAAGACTAATCCAAAAACCTGATCTTCAGTTTCAGAACTTATTAGAATGAGTATCTACAGAATTCTCAATCAACTAACCAAAAAGAGATCCTCTACTGAGTGGAGTAAAATCAAGTAAAAAGAAAACTGGATTTTCATATTTTCACGAGTCAGTGATTTTATTTAATAATTCGGGGAGGGACTCAGATGTTTAGGCCTTTGGCCATTTTTCTTACTGACGATGACCCGGTGTGATGATTTTGGGGACAATGTTCTCAAAATCATCTCAAAACGCACATTTTCAGACAAACACTGTCAAATATTTATTCAAGATTGAAAAACAAAAATACCCTTTTTTTTTTCAGCAAAAAAATTCTTACTAATTAATACAGGGTCAATAATTATTATTCTACGTTTGTACCAAATCGTTCTGAATTTTTAATCAAATGATAATTGTTAGGGTTCGATGAATTTTTTTCAAATTTTATTTAAAATTTTAAACAATTTTAAAATTTCCAAAAAATTTTTATAAAATATATATTTATAAATTATATTTATAAAATATTTATGATGAAGACATTTTGGTCATTGACCTCAACTCTCACCATCACCTTCAAATTAACTTTTTGTTATCTTTGGTAAGAATACACAATGAAAGAGTTTAGGACCTGGTTCACCCTGAGGACTATGAATCCCAGAGGTCATTGACCTTAACACATTCAAGGTAATCAACTAACTACTCAAATTCATCGACAATTGTCATTGACTTTACAGAACCTCGTCCAACTCCATGTATTTAAGTTCATATATACATAATTTATTAACTTGTTCAGTAGTAGTTAAACCAAATTTAATTTTTTTTTTAAACTACAAAGACTTTATTACATACCAGATTTCAAGAATGATCAATCTATTAAATCTCAATTAATTCTCCGACTATTTTAAAATATAATTAGATGAGTAAAAAACATTTTTTTAGGGTTCCATTTTCTAAAATCATATTAGCCGAACAGTACTTAAAAAAAATTTTTTTTTTAATATAAATTTATTTACTTATAATTTGTGGTCTTATTGTATTTTTATTTGATTTGAGAATCATTTTTGCCATAATTCATGAAATAAGTCATAAAATAGAATGAATATTTTTTTCTTTTTGATTTTCCATAATTTCATTTCAACAATTGTAATATTTGTCAACAATTGATAGGCACATCTGCGTCCGAGGTCAACTTTACAAAAAAAAAATTTGCTCCAAAGTCATTAGAACAAAAGGTGACATTGTAGAATAAAAATTCTGTAGAAAAGGTATGTAATTAGTTNTTATAAAATAGAATGAATATTTTTTTCTTTTTGATTTTCCATAATTTCATTTCAACAATTGTGATATTTGTCAACAATTGATATGCACATCTGCGTCCAGAGGTCAACTTTACAAATAAAAATTTTGCTCCAAAGTCATTAGAACAAAAGGTGACATTGTAGAATAAAAATTCTGTAGAAAAGGTATGTAATTAGTTGAATACTTGTAAATAAGTGCTTATCATCAAGCATTGTTGTGTACAAATTTGCATTGATAAGCATATTTAATGTACCTTCAACGTTAGAGCTATATACTCCAACCCTAAATTTTAATCAATCTCAAAACTACTAAATCCTTTTGAGCTGACGTCTGTACTTGGTTGTGAGAGTCAAGCTAATTGACAATAGATTTGTTTTTATCTTTAGTAACTTCAAAGTACTAGTAGCATTTGAGACTAATTTTTTTCTTGTTTTCTCCTCTATTCACAATCATTAGATTTATCAGTAGTAATCAGTTGGTTAACGGTGAATCTATCCTCAAGTCATTCTGTTAACCGTAGAAGTGAAATTGTTATAAATTTTTTCCTTATTTAGTTTAAAACTATTGTCCTTGTTATCAACGGACTCAAAGAATTGTAATAATTTGTGAATTTTTTTTTTAATTTTTGAACATTAAAACTGAAATTATTTACAAAATGAAAAAGTTTGTCTTATTTTTACCAATTTTACTGTCCTGTGTGATATTTGAAATTTTAGGGACTGAATGTCACGAAACAGTCAGTGAACCACGGAAATTGAGTCACCCCGGCATCCAGTAAGTCAATCCTCATTTTTTGAATTTTGAATTTTTTCACAATATGAAAATTATTCAAAATGATTGTTTTTTTTTATAGAGGATCTATATCATCAAGGTATACTTGGGTATGTAGGAAAGAAATATGTACAAAAATTGACAAAATACATGGAGTTTTACCTACGGAGACACTTATACCATTAGATGTTTGCAAATTAAATTGTGCAAAAGAAGGAGCACTTTGGCCANTTTTACCTACGGAGACACTTATACCATTAGATGTTTGCAAATTAAATTGTGCAAAAGAAGGAGCACTTTGGCCACTTCCAACCGGAAAAGTTTGAAATTTATTTTCTTAATTTTAGGTGTTATAACTTATATTTATAAATTTATTATTTTATCTACTAAATAGGTTGAACTTGAAAAATTGACACTTAATTTTTTTCCCCAAAATGTTGATTTTTTACCTTTCCAAGCTGAAGAACCAATCAAATCAATGTTGAAACAAGCAGCTAAAATTTTCAAATCTTATTTACTGGAGGTATACCCAAAAACAAAAATTACAAAAGTTTTTATTTTTATTTTTGAAATTTTGAAAAAAAAATTTTCTATGAATTTTCTGATTTAGATGCATCCGGATAATAGCAACGGCAACGGGTTATCTAATTTCCTAATTGCTAAAGGATCGGCTAATGACAAAAATCGAAAAATTTCCATAAGTTTGAGTGTTGTTTGGCCTGATACTGTTGTCAAAATTGGTGTCGATGAATCCTACACACTTGCTTTGATTCCTTCAAAAGACGCAGTATATATCAATATAAATTTAAAAAATTATTAAGAAAATTATAGTACATTGCGTTTCAAAATAAGTTATATTTGGCGGGCAAAAATTATAAAAATTTTTTTTTTAAATAGACAACTGCACGGAATTAACTATGTTTGTTTTATGTATTAATTTGTCTATTTTGACGTGCAATTGTCTATACTTGTCTATCTTGATTGTTTTGTTTAATATGTTGTTTTTTGGTTGAAAATACTATATAATTATTTTGAAACGCATTGTAAAATTTTATGAAATTAATCCAATTTTTTTGATATTTAAAAATTTTTTTGTTTTTAGAAATTAATCCAAGTTTCGATAATCGCAAATACATACTTCGGTGTTCGACATGGATTAGAAACTCTAAGTCAGCTTATCGCCTTTAACGATGACACTGGGACGTTGACGGTAAGAGCATAAATCCAACCAATCACATTCACTGATTAAATTTAGTTGACGCAAATATAGTATTATCCATTGATTGCTCATTAATTTTCTGAGAATTTTTTGATAAGATGAAATCTTCACCGGTCATTCTTTGACCTTGAAGCATAATTAACTAATTTACCTGTACTAAATCAACAATTTCAATTTCTATTGTTGTTATTTTTATTGTTCTATATTTTTTTTTNAACTAATTTACCTGTACTAAATCAACAATTTCAATTTCTATTGTTGTTATTTTTATTGTTCTATATTTTTTTTTTATAGATTGTCCAACAAGCTACAATTACTGATAAACCTGCTTTCACTTACCGTGGAATTTTGATGNTTTTTTTTTTATAGATTGTCCAACAAGCTACAATTACTGATAAACCTGCTTTCACTTACCGTGGAATTTTGATGGACACTGCTCGAAATTTTATACCAATTTCATACCTCAAGCGTCTCATCGACGGTTTGTCGTACAACAAATTGAATATGTTTCATTGGCATATTACAGATACTCATTCATTTCCATTTCAATCAAAACGACTCCCATTGGTTAGTTTTTAAAGAGTTTCAATACTGTTTCAATACTTTATATACTTTATAACGGGAGAGAAAAATTTGCGCTTGCGCAGTAGTAATAATATTTTTTTCTTCTCTATAATAACATACAGATGACACAATATGGTGCCTATTCAAGTCGAAAAATTTATACAATTGAAGAAATGAAAGATTTGGTAGAATATGGAAGGATTCGTGGTGTTAAAGTTCTACCCGAATTTGATGCGCCGGCGCATGTTGGACATGGATGGGAATGGGGTCCTTCAAATGGATTTGGAAATCTAGCAGTTTGTTTAGAAAGTAGACCATGGCCTTTGGTAACAAAAATTTCAAAAAAATTAACAAAAAAAATTTTTTTAAATGTACGCGGTTTTCATAATGTAAATTTTTTATATTTGTTTATAGTATTGTGTAGAACCACCCTGTGGTCAATTGAATCCTATAAATGACAAAATGTACAATGTACTTGGTAAGTTAATCAAAAATTCTAAGAATTTGAAACCACTTGACTTAATTTTTGGGTAAAAATTTGGGTTAACGTTAACCCTCATGCGGTTAAGAAAAACAAAAATAGAGATGCATTAGAGACCCTTAAAAATCAGTTTTTTTAAATGATTTTTATGACCTTTTTCAGGAGACTTGTTCAAAGACTTTCTTGATATTTTTGAAAATGATCTCTTCCACATGGGAGGTGACGAAGTGCACTTTAATTGTTGGAATACTACAGATGAAATTACAAAGTGGTTGATTGACAATGGGCGGGGAGTTCAAAAAGAAGATTTTGTACAACTATGGGCTGAATTTCAAGAGCGTGGTAAAGTAAAATAATTAAATAATTTGCAAAATGGTTACAAAAATTTTAATTATTGTTTAAAAATATGTTATTTTTTAGCATATGGACAGCTAAAAGATGCCAACAATGGTAAAAAACTTGATGCAATTCTCTGGACATCAGAATTGGCAAATGAGGAACACGTTACAAAATATTTAAGTAACTCGACTTACATTATTCAAATTTGGTCCAATGGTTAGTTTTCAAACAAAAAATCTTATTTTTTTTTTCGTTTTGTACACAAAACATAAGTAATGAAAATATTAACTTTTATTAGGCTATGAGGAGGGTAAAATTATACCATTTTTAATCAAAAATGGTTATAGAACAATTTTTTCAAATGTGGATCCATGGTATTTTGATTGTGGTTATGGTGCATGGGTTGGAGATGCTTCAAATAATTGGTGCTCACCTTACAAAGGATGGCAGGTGTGTTGAGTTTTAAACCTGCGCATGCGTGATTATTAAAATTCAATATCACTCCAAAAAAAATTTTTTTATGATTTTTAGCAAGTTTATACAAACAGTCCAATCAAAATTTTAGCAAATTATACCGGAGAGGATGAAGCAGAAGAAGCATACAAAGCTGGATTAATTCTTGGTGGTGAAGCAGCCTTGTGGAGCGAACAGGTATAAATTTGAATTTGAATTTGAATTTGAATTTGAATTTGCCGAAAAAAATTTTCAATTTTGGCGCATAAATTCTAAAAAAAACGTTTTTTAATATATGTATATATAGGTGGACGAGCAGTCTATGGAATCTAAAATATGGCCAAGAGGTGCAGCATTAGCTGAGCGGTTATGGTCCAATCCATCAACTGATTGGTACACCGCAGAAGGTCGGATGGTACATCATCGTGAACGATTGGTTGATCGTGGACTCCATCCTGATATGCTCCAACCAGAATGGTGTCATCACAATGATAAACTATGTCACGGCTGACATAAAACATAAAACTTTGAAAAAACCTTAGCCTAATTTCCAAGGAGTTAAAATTTTTATACTGATCATGCGCAGTATATTCCTAATTTTATTGATGACAAGTAAAATAAGTAAAAATTTACAAAGTATCCAATTACCACCTCCTGACTTAGGATGATGAGTGTGAATACAGAAAAACGATGAATAATAGGTACTATTTTTAGAACACCCAGAATAATGAGGGTTAACCTGTCAATCACTCTTCCATTAACACTTGACATTTTCATCGAAAAAAAAAATTAACACGATTTAAAAAAAAAAGCATTGAATTTCTGTCATTCGATAGTCACTTTTTACATCGAAGTATCCCTCATGGGATCATCGTATACTTATAAGGCACTCGTGGTTACCAAATGTACGAACTTTAGGTAATTTGGTTAAGTATATGATATACTATAGAGAAGAAATAATACTGACTTGTGAAGATGATTTTTGGCATTTGATACCTTAAAACCAAAATTTTAAAGAAAAATTCAAAGATTAAAAAAAAAAAATTGTAAAAATTCAAAAAAAAAATATGAAAATTTAAATATTTTCTATGAAAAGGAAAGGATATTTTCATGAAAATTGGAAAGATGTTGAAGATGTTGAGGATAAATTCCATTGGTTCCTGTGGAATTAGTACCAAAAGAGGGTACTTTGTTAATATTTTGTGAGTCCAGGTGGATACGATCCTTCATCCGATGGCTTACTGGTAAAGTCACTTCCTCCCAAGAAGAACCCGAGACACACGAATCTCCATCATCTAAAACTCCATTGTCATCTTCTCCCTCACTCCCACTTCCTCCGCCTCCACTTCCGGTACTCACGCCGACACGGTTAAATCCAAATGGCCATGTCTGAAAACAAATTTTTATGATTTTAACCAATTTTACAGAATTTTTGATAATTTTAAGCAAATTTTTGGTTTAATTTAACCTAACGGGACATGAAATGAACCACGGACAGAGGCGCTAAAGAGGCTCATGTGATTTTTTCATATCCGTCTGTTATGATTGGTTAAATGATACTAATCTTCAAGTAAACTATTTATAATTACAGTTTAAATAATATAAGTTTAAAATATATGAAATGACATTGTAAAAAAGCAAAATAATTTTATCTACATTCATTTTTTTTTACAAATTTGTAAGATATTGTTGGGAAAATATCTGATCTCAATCTCATTGTTTTTCTACGAAAACTTTATTTTTATTGCATTTAGGCCATAGGGGATTTAAAGGGTACTTTTGTAATGTAGGAACCCTTTGATTAACCCTTAATACTATAACATTAGATCTGGTTTTCAAGACTTTTGTCTTATTATTATTACCACTGAATTTTACAAAGAGATACAAAAAAATCTTTTAAAAAATGAAGGGGTAATGAAATCGTAACAAAATCACTTTGACATAACCCGCCCCTTTGATCCTAGCGACATTTAACTCTAGGACCTTCTTAAGTATATTTCTTAAACTTTTGTTTGTTTTATGATAAAATGAATTGATTAGTTAGTTTATTATAATTAAAGTTAATACAATTCGATCATATAATTACTATTATTTTATAAAATTTTATGCAAAAATTAAATTATAGATAAATTAGTGTAAAAATTTTGTATTTGAATTGCCAAACTTGTCAATCTAAATTGTATAATTATTATAATTTTAACACTTCTATTCTTTTCAAAATCTTTTGTTTGTTTTGATAAGTTTGACATTCAATACTTGTCCTGCTGTGTTTCTAACTACTTCAAATCAAATTTTAATGTCTCTTGGCACAACGTCGAGTTTTCATTCTATTCTTAAAACAAAAAAAAAACGAGTATTAAATGTATATTCTTACAAGAGTCAAAGCAGGGTGAAGTGGTTCTTCCGGTTTGTAAGGATCATCTTCCAAAATTCCTTTTAAATGGGCAATATATGAAGAGGCTAAACGAAGGGTATCCAATTTACTTAATTTTGTATCAGCAGGAACCCAAGGGAGTGTAGTCTTCAAGCGACAAAAAGCCCTGTAAAATAAAAATAAAATAAAATTCAATTAAAAAAAAAACGGCCATGTGACGCGGTTTATCAAAAGTACCCAAATTTTTGGCAATTTTTTAAACAAACAAAAAAAAATTTCTAATTTCTATTTATTTAAAAAAATACACATATTCCATCGTTATTTCATTTATAATTAATATTTTATACTCAAAATCCCGTTTTTGTCTCAGGTATATGTAGTATGTGCAGGGTTAGCCCTTTATATACGCGGTTTTCTAAAAATAAGTTCAAGGTTACTTTCAAGTTCTACAAAGTTACATCCAAAAATAAAAAAATTGGTATTTTGAAAATGAAAGTGACTTTTTCTATAACCGCTGTCAATCTGCATTAGCCAATGACGTTGAAATTTTGTAAAAAAAAAAATCATTGACAATGACATATTGTATAAAATTTTGTACCAAATTTTAACTTATATAAATTATACAACCTGACCTCTACAGGTGATGTAATAAACTTAATTTATTTCTCATAATTTTCGGAATATCAATAACTTATAAATTTCCCGGTATATTTACCTACAGAGTGACCTTGAATCATAGGGTAAAAAAAGACCCATTCTTGAAGGTTACCCAACCAGTGCAAGTTCTGTCGTCATTCGAAGCACTACTACACATAGAATTTTAAAATTATCAAATTAAATAGTAAAATTATAAATTTATATAGTAAAACTATAACATTGAATGGATAATACAAAAGTAGCAAAGTATGCAGTATACAGTAGTATCCCTGTTGCCATACTTTTTCTATACTGGAAACAAGAATTTTTTATCAGGCTAAGGCAAAGGTAATCTAAATCTAAAACCCGATCCATGATTTCATTTTTTTGAAACTTTTTTTTTTAAGAAAAAAAAATTTTTTTTTTGTTGTTGCATAGATGGCTTGTAAACTATGGACATAAAAACAGAAATGAACATAATAGTGATGACCATGGAGAACATGAACATGGACATGATCATGGTCATGGTCATGGTGACCTTGATGTCAAATTAAAATTATTCCACGGATTGAATCAACTGACTCAGTCAACTACCCGTGACCTCAAAGGTCATGAACTTGGAATCAGAATTTTAGAAATTGGTGTTGGAAGTGGTAATTAAAAAAAAATTTAAGTATTTCATAAAACATTATTACTAATTATAATTATTATTGTTAAAAAATTTTTTTTTGTTTAATTTTGAAGGTGCTAACTTTCAATTCTTCCCTGATCACTGTCAACTTGTGACTGTTGACCCAAATCCTTATTTCGAGCAACTTGTCACCGATAACTTAGCGAAGGTAAATTATACTAACGAAAATTAACCTTAAACTTGCTATAGTGTACATAGTCAAACATATGCTTAACATATGCTTAATAATATTTTCTCCTTGTTGGTACAAACCGTGAAAGTTGCGCATGCGTTCACGGATTCATAATAAATATCAAAGTTAAATATTTATTATCATTATTTTTACTTAAAATTGATAAAATTGAACAAAAATCTATAAAAAAAAAATTTAATTTTTAATTATTTTTTACTCTTTTTATAGTTTCCAGGTGTAAAATTGGAACGTCGACTCATCTGTGGAGCAGATGATATGTCTGAAATTGAGAGCGCAAGCGTTGACGTGGTTGTGGCTACTCTTGTATTTTGTCAAGTCAAAGATGTTCCTGTTGTTTTTAATGAAATCAAACGTGTCCTTGTTCCGGTTAGTTTTAGTTGAAAAAAAAAATTTTTTTTTTTTTAAATTTCAATAAAATTCAAATTTTGATATAAATTTTAATACAAATTTTATTACAGGGTGGAAAATTTTACTATTTAGACCATGTTGCCAGTGAGGCAGGAACATTTCGACGTTTTTGTGAAGAAGTGGCAACAAAGTCAGGAATATCTCGACTTCTTTTCAACGGTGTTCTAACCCGTGACATTGGAAAAGACATACCAGAAGCAGGATTTAGTGAAATTAATCAAAATTATGATAAATTTAGGAATACGAGGGTAGTATATGGTATTGCAACGAAATAAAAATAAAAATTCAAAAAAATTTTTTTTATAAATTTTATAAATTTGAAAAAATTTTTTACTAAATTCAAACTTTTATTATACCAGCCCAGGGACTGCACACTTGTAACTTTTGCTCTATAGAACTTTTCATTAATTTTCAAGTTTTAGATAAATTGTATAATTAATAATTATTATTATATATATTTCATTTCATTAATTAGTATACATAATTTAAATATTAAAAAATGTTAAATTTCTACTGACCTGCTGAGAACTCTCATCCGAGCTCTCTCTCGAGCATTTGCAGCATTTCTTTGTTGTGGTTTGTCTTTGTTTATTGACATAGAAGAGCGGTGATTGGTTGAATCAATCGTAACCTTTTTTCTACGCGGCATATTTTGAATCCTTCAATTTCAAAATCTGAAACGATTTTATGACACTATTAAAATCTAACATAAAAAGAAATACCAAAAAAAATCGGAATTATAGTGAAACAACAACAGTTGGCTGAGACTAGGAAATTTTCGTTTTTTTTTTTTTGGCTTTATAAAATCTTAATCTTTTGAACAATTTACCTCAACTCAACACCCTGCCCCTCACACAGCCTAAAAACTTATAAACTTTATTTTATAACNGCCTAAAAACTTATAAACTTTATTTTATAACTTTATTATAAGAGTTGTAACGATTTATAAACAAATCTTTAGTATTACTAACATATTTCAAAGACTCATTCATTTTTAGATGATTTTTTTGATGTAATTAATATTACATACATCTTTGAGTCAAACAGGCGGAGACGCCAGAGATTTT
The DNA here is from genome assembly GCA_002738285.1 of Holacanthella duospinosa. Classification (NCBI taxonomy): domain Eukaryota; kingdom Metazoa; phylum Arthropoda; class Collembola; order Poduromorpha; family Neanuridae; genus Holacanthella; species Holacanthella duospinosa. The sequence continues at coordinate 164,321 of NIPM01000156.1, read as the reverse complement.
GTTACAAGTTTTGTGAATTTGAATTCTCAGATACTCACAATATGGAGCCATACTGACAAAATAGAGTTTACCGATTTAGATCAGTTGAAAAAAAAAATATTGAGTATACAGTGAGATTTTTAAGAAAACAAAACAGTTTTTTTTTTTGAAATTTTATTTAAAGCAAATAATCGTCTATTAGTCGCGCGCTATCATAAATAGCTCGCGATTGGTTACTTTATTATAATTTATCATCTTTGTTATAATATTTCACTGTATTATTCTCATTTCTAAAAAAAAANGATTGGTTACTTTATTATAATTTATCATCTTTGTTATAATATTTCACTGTATTATTCTCATTTCTAAAAAAAAAATTTTTTTTTTTGTTTATAACTTTAAATGTCAAAATTTTGAGTATTTTTTAGACAGAACTTTTCTTTTAGATTTTATATGATAAGAGAATCAATAGGGTTTTGAATATTACAGAAAAAACTGAAATTGAATTTGAATTATTCGAAATTTGATCCCTTTGGTATACATGATACACCCGATATTTAAAAAAAATTGAATTCATAATGAATTTTTACCTTTTAGCTTGATTTTCACCACTTTTTTTTTGCCAAATTTTTANGATTGGTTACTTTATTATAATTTATCATCTTTGTTATAATATTTCACTGTATTATTCTCATTTCTAAAAAAAAATTTTTTTTTTTGTTTATAACTTTAAATGTCAAAATTTTGAGTATTTTCTTAGACAGAACTTTTCTTTTAGATTTTATATGATAAGAGAATCAATAGGGTTTTGAATATTACAGAAAAAACTGAAATTGAATTTGAATTATTCGATATTTGATCCCTTTGGTATACATGATACACCCGATATTTTAAAAAAATTGAATTCATAATGAATTTTTACCTTTTAGCTTGATTTTCACCACTTTTTTTTTGCCAAATTTTTANTAAAAAAATTGAATTCATAATGAATTTTTACCTTTTAGCTTGATTTTCACCACTTTTTTTTTGCCAAATTTTTATTCTGCGTATATATTTTTATTTTCACTAAAATTTTGTTCAATTTGTAACAAAATGAAATTAAAAAAAAAATTTTTTTTTTTTAAGTATAAACACTATTAATAGGTGACTAACGTACGATATCGAATCTTCGGAAGCTACTGAAGCTATATGGTTAATTGATTAGTTCTTTTGTTTTAAAATTCGATGATCAGTACCAGAGATTATTTGTGTATGTTACATAAGAATATAAACTCCTCCTGATATACATCTTCAATACAAATTCCAACCAATAGTCTTCAAAAGATCTAAAAAAGCCACACCCCTTTATTTGACAAGGAGCTGCTATTCTTAGCTACTTCTTCTCTAGTTTCACTTTCTTATTTTTTTTCTTTACATTTTTTCAAACTTTTTTTTTTCTTCTTTTCTAAGCTTGAAGAAATAAGAAAATCCATAAGGGCTCCTCCCTGATGACAGTTTTATGACTTTTTAAAATTACTTCTTACTTTGCGGTCTAATACTTTCAATTGTGGGTGAAAAGCTTAATTGTACAATTCAAAACTGATACCTACTGCCTATGGTAACTCCGAGATATTTTAGGTCAAAAAACCAAGTTTTTTATGTTCATTTACACAATTTTGAGTCAATTTCATCANCTTTTCTAAGCTTGAAGAAATAAGAAAATCCATAAGGGCTCCTCCCTGATGACAGTTTTATGACTTTTTAAAATTTACTTCTTACTTTGCGGTCTAATACTTTCAATTGTGGGTGAAAAGCTTAATTGTCCAATTCAAAACTGATACCTACTGCCTATGGTAACTCCGAGATATTTTAGGTCAAAAAACCAAGTTTTTTATGTTCATTTACACAATTTTGAGTTAATTTCATCAAATTTTTTATCGAAAGTTAAAAAAAAAATCTTTTTTTTTTTTTTTTTTTTTTGCAATTTTTAGTTCAGTAATTCATAATTTTATGAACCAATTTGTTCTTTTGACAACCGTTTTAAAAGCAGTATGAAAGTGTTTACATTGTCAATGTAAAAGGATTATGAAAGTGTTGTTGCCAATTTTAAAGAAGAAAAAAAAAATTTTTTTTTTTTTGAGTTCATTGACCTTGGTTGCTGTTTGTTGTACGAGTTCAATGACCTTGGGTTTTTTCAAACTGTTATTTAGGTTTTTCCTTTTTATTTTCTCAATTTTAACTCTAATTTCTTCATTTCTAATTCATTAATCTCTTTACAATCTATTAATTTGTAAAGTTTTGAATTACTTTACAAGTAATTCATGGAGAATCCACTTCCAGAAGAGGATAAAATACCCACTTGTTCAAAGTGTCAAACGTTGGGTGATGAAGGTGGATACGAAATGGAGTGTGGTCACTTCTATTGTTGGTACGAATTCCATTGTTGAATAATAGTTAAATAATTAAAGTAATTATTTACAATTTATTAATTTATTAATTACATTCTTTAATTAATTATTGTTAATTTAGGGAGTGTTTGGAAGTAATTGTTGACGGTTCGTCTGATTTAAATATCCCTTGTCCTGTGACTTCTTGTGATGGATTCTTTGACCAGAAAGACCTTCCAGAGGTAGTTTAGCTAATAAATTAAATTACCTCTTATAATTAAATTTCTCATCAATTAATTTGAATTATGATAATTTTAACTAAATTATTAATCTAATTTATAGCTTGTTGGGCAAGAAGTTTATACCGCTTTCCTTCAGCGCGTCAAACAGAAGAAGCGAAAGTTAGGAAGCGATGAAGTTCCTGAAGATGAAGCTGTAGTGAAGCGGGCTCGCGTAGATGAACTTAATAATAATACTAAAGGTCAAGGTCACTGGTCACAAAATAAGTAGTTCAAATTTTTGTAAACATTTTATTCAATTTATGCGCAGGCGCAGGAGATGGCACAGGCGCAGGCGCAGGTGCTGTGATTGGGGCTGAGATTGCGACAACCTCGACCAATCATAGAGTTCCAACTACATCACATCCTCATCCTCCACTAATTGTAATACCAAAGGAATTGCCTGGTGATGATACTGATGACCTGACCACTGGTTTTGGTCAGGTTACTACCATCACTAAATTCCTTATAACTAACGGATTTACTGAACAACAAGCGCTTGACTGTATAGCTGAAAAGTCAGTCCTCTCAACAATCAACCAATCAGAATGTGCCATTTGTCGAGATGAAATTGACTCTGGTGATGGTATTATTATCAAAAATTGTTTCCATATGTTCTGTTGGTAAGCTTAAATTATCAGAATAATTTAGTTAACCTAACAGTGCTTTTTCAAAAAAAAAAAAAAAAATTTTTTTTAATTCTTTTTTTGTAAGGAATTGTCTTGAAGCGTACATAGACTCGTGCACAAGAACTGAAGTTGAATGTCCGCTTGATTGTCATGAAGTGTTGCTTCCTAGAGAAGTTCGAGAGGTAACTAATTTATATGATTTGCTAAATTAAATTATTTTTTTGATTCCTAAAAAAATATTTTTTTTTTACCATAACTTTGACGTTGACTTTTAGTTGTGTAGTTTGGAAACTTACGAACGGCACTACATTGGTGAATCTTTGAAAGCAGCTGGAGATTCGACAGGAATACTCCATTGCATGACTCCTAATTGCACCTACTTTTGTGAAATGGTCAAAGGTCATCGCTACAAATGTCCATTGTGTAAACAAGACAATTGCTTTGGTTGCAATGTAATTTTTCAAAATTTTAAATTTATATAACAATTTCTGGGAAATTTAAATTTAATTATATAATAATAGGCTCAGCACAGTGGTGTCAGGTGTACTGAATACAAGAGAAAAATGCGAGAGGAAGAGAAGCGGTTGGAAGCATTGGAAAGAGATAAGAAAAATCTTATTTTACAGCGAGCAAATGAAAAGAAAAGCATCAAAATCATTTCGGTTAAATTTTTGCTTATTTTTTACTCTTTCGGTGTTGCCACTTCGTTTCAAATACTGTTAAATAGTCGCATTTGCCTCACTAAATAGCCAAAAAAAAAACCTGCAATAAGTGACTAGACTACTACACTGCATGCTTCATCACACAAATACCCTAAACCGATTATTCTTATTCTGTGCAGTAGTCTAAAAAAATTATTTTTTTTAATTACCTGGCAAATAATACTTAAATTTCGAACGGAGTGTAACAACCATTTATCGAAATTAAGTAGTGTTGCCCCGATGCGGCTAAAATTCGAATCGGCCGATGAGCCCATGCAGCAGACTATTGAATTGGCCGCTGCTGATGAATCGCTTTATTTTTTCTAACTCAAAAAGTTATTTTTTATTGATTTTCGTAGTAAAATATTAAGCAAATTTAAGCAAACTTTACAAAAATTAAATTTTCTTTTTTTGAATCGGCACCTGCATCGGCCAACTGGCGGATTCAATTTTTATGTCCATGCCACGCCGACGCGACTCGGCGATCGCATCGATGACCGATGCATCGGGGCAACGCTAAAATTAAGTTTAAAGGTATTAATCCTTAAAAATAGTTATTTGAAGTAACCTTTAATGTTCCTTTGTGTAGAGAAACATCAGCAGAGGAATCCTTCGTCGTTGTCCTAATTACCGTTGCCAAGTGCTTGTGGAAAAGAATGGTGGGTGTGATTTCATGTTTTGTAGAAAGTGTCACCGTGGTTTTCGTTGGTCAATGGCAAGGGTTACACAGAAATCAGGTCCGAAACCCAAACCCAAATTGTAACTCAATTTATCACTAACACGACATCACTAAGGTAAGAAATCTAAACAAAGAAAATTCAAAATGATTTTGCATTGTTTGTTTTCGCTTCGCTTTATAAGCCTATGGCACTCGCATCAACATTTAGAGAATTCGGGTACTTTTCCAGGACGGGTAAGATCGTATGTCATATTGCCATAGATGAGGGATAGTAGTAGATAGGAAAAGCTTTTGATAAGGTAAGTAGTTTTCTGAGGACCAATCATTATTGATTACACTAGTAACCAAACCTATGAAATTCACCTATTATCACTTCCGCTCAACTTGCCTCAAATGATTTATATTTGAAAACCCGCCTCGGATTTTTGTCGAATTGATGTTTTTTCAAAATAAAACTTGTCCCGCATTAACTTGTTTTTTACGAGATGGGGCTATGTGAACCAAAATATTCAAAAGTTGTAAAGTTTCATGATCGAATTTGCATTCGATTGCAATTTCGGATCTTGAAATTATTCTTGCGTATGATGACGTTGTGCAAGAGAAATTGTAAGATTTCATGTGGGATTACACCAAAAATTTCAAAATTTCATTAAAACTTTCGAATAAAGTTGCCTAGTGTAATTGGAGCATAAGAGAGAATATATAAGAGGAAAAAGACCAATCACGGAGATAGAATATAGACCAATTACGAAGAGAGTAGATATGGGAGTTGGTGATGTTTGATTTTACAAATTACAAATCCCTCCCACGTTGAAGCTTTTTAGCCTCAATCTCTCTGAAGAGCTTTTGCTATTTATTGCTATCTCTCATCTATGGTCATATTGCTTACACAAGTAAATAAAGGGCGGGAAGTGAGAGTCAATGATTCAGAGGTGAATGACCTTTAAGAATCTATTATTTAGTAAAGTGGGATACAAGGACAAGGACCAATACATTGTTAAGATAAATTACCTTACACCTCTCAGTTTTAGTCTCACTCAATCATTGAATCTCACTTCCCGACATTTTGTAAACGAGAAAGAATCATAGCCGTCCCGGAAAAGTGCCTGATTCTCTACATTGTTTTACTTAAAGCAGGGAGAATCATCATCATCAGCTTATAAAACAAAACGACAAGAAAGTAAAATCACCTTTAAAAAAAGAATTTAATGTCGTCGTACATAACAAATCTTAACTTACATAGTAATATTAATTATTAAATAACAAGCCGATGTGCGAGAATACACATGATCATAACTAGCCATTTATTTTGATGAAAGGCGGTACATATATTTTTCTTATAATATGCTCCTCCAACGGTTAGCTGTGACCTTCTGTGTCGTTGGTATGACTGAAGCTTAATAAAATTAATTAAGGTATTTATAAATTAGTGCTAACGCGCAGTTGCAGAAAAACCGCGCGGTAATTGTAAAGTTTTGTTTCTCTTCCAACCTAACAACGGATTGTAAACAAACTACAATCAATTTTGGAATCAACATTATTAATTAATATTTCTGATTAACTTTTGTGATATTTCTAAAGGAACTTTTATTAGAAAAGAAATCACTGTGGATTAACAATTTACTCTAATGAGTCACTCGGATATGTTAACATTATCATTCTACAGTACATGGTTACAAGCGAAGAGGCCGATTTTGAGGGCCCTGACTAAAAAATTGATAAAATGTTGACCAAGAATAGCTGACCGAGTTATCGGAAAACTCGGTCAGGTATCCTCACTCAGCATTTTGTCAACTTTTTAGTCAGGGCCCTCAAAATCGGCCTCTTCGCTTGTAACCATGTACTCTTAAGGTACATTTATAGTCTACGGAAATGCGATCCGTCCCGGAAAAGCTGCCGGAAAATTTCACGGATTGATTTCAGGATGGAGTCTACGGAAATTAAACGGATTCAAAAACGTGGATTAATTTATACTCTCATTTCGAAAAAAAGTCACGTGATTAAGTAATCAAAAGTTTGGATTGAAAAGAGAAACAGATGCTTATTGTAAAATTTAAAATTGAAGTATTCCCGCCAAACTCTTGTATGAATGTTTACTGTCAAAATGAGATTTGACGGATCGTCACACGGAATAATAGAACTCAGTTCTATTTTTCCGTAAGCCTTTTTTTCCGTTCCGTGGTGGAGAGAAAACGGTACGGAGTTATATCCGTGAACTATAAATGCACCACACTGAACGGAAACTTTTACGGAAAGCCTAACTTTCCGTAACGGTTCCAGTTTCCGTAGACTATAAATGTACCTTAAGCAATGTTAAATGAATGAAAAGCGATATGATTTATTACGTTCTTCGTTAGAGGGTGTTGGAGATAAGCATGGGATGTAGAGGTGTTTAGCTAAAAGGTGTAATTTCTAAGCAACTGAATGAGTAAATGTTATTTATCAATAAAATATGTAAATGAGACGGAATTCCATATTGATCACTCTAGCCTACAAGGTTATGCAGAGATGGTTTAATTACGTGGGTACCTGAAGTACTTGAAGCTGAGTAAAAATGGAAAATTTTAGATTTTAGAAACAAAAAAACAAACAGCCATAGTTACACTGTGAAACTTTTGTTTCAGAAACCATGAAATGTTGAAACATTTCACGGAGAAGTTTAATCTGCAGTGTAATTGCCCTTGAAACATTTGTTAAAAATTGGTATCGCGGAAGAAAAATTTCACTCCGCCAAAATTAGAATTAAACCCAATTTGTTGCAAGGTTTGATAAAACTTTTATCACAATCCTCCAACTCACACAGCTCTCCACGGCAGCACACGGCATCACACGGCACTTCACGGCAGCACACGGCACACCACGGCAGCACACGGCATCACACGGCACTCCACGGTATTAAAATGCATCACACTGCACTCCACGGCATCACACGGCGGCATACGGCATTACACGCCACTCCACGGCAGCACACGGCAGCACATGGCATTACACGCCAATCCACGGCAGCACACGGCACTCCTCGGTATTCCACGGCATCACACGGCACTCTACGGCATCACACCACATCATACGGCAGCACAAGGCACTCCACGGTATTACACGGCAGCAAACGGCAATCCAGGGCAGCACACGGCACTCCACGGCTGCACGGGGCACTCCACGGCAACTCACGACACTCCACGGCATCGCACGGCACTCAACGGCATCACACGGCACTCCACGGCATCATACAGCACTGTGGCAGCACACGCCATCTCACGGCACTCCAAGGCAACTCACGGCACTCCACGGCAACACAGGGCACTCCTCTAAATCACACGGCATCACACGGCAGCACACGGTATCACACGGCACTCCACGGCATCACACGCCACTCCACCGCAGCACACGGCACTCCACGGCATCACACGGCACTCCACGGCATCACACGGCAACACACTGCAACACGGCATTCCACGGCAGCTTTTTCATGGCACGGCAGATTTTTCAGTGGTTTAGTCATGTGCCAAATTTTATACCTTTCCTCTTGCGGAATAACTCACTCACATGGTTTAATCGGTTGGGGTATACATTTAGTGGGTGTGGAAAAATTTCTGTTTTTTTTTTCAAAAAAATTATTTTCTGGATTTTTGCAATTATCCACGAATCATTACTTTTGAAGACGTTTTAGACAGTTTTTCGAAAAAAAAAAAAATTTTTTTTTGGAAACAGTCTCAAAAGTCTTGAAATGTCATGATTCGTGAAAATGTGCTTTAATCCGAAAAAAAATTTTTTACTAAAAAACAAAATGTTTGAAAAAAAATTTTGAATTTTTTTTTTTTTTTTTGCAAAACAGTCTAAACAGTCTTTAAATGTCTTGATTCGTGGAGAAATGCAAAAATCCAGAAAAAAAAATTTTTGAAAAAAAAAACAGTAATTTTTCCACACACCCCAAATGTATACCCCAACCGGTTTATTCTAAAATAAAAGTTTCATATTGACAGTGTAACTAGCCATGCAACAAAAGTTTCATATCAAGCGAAGAATTCATCTTGAAATATAAAATTTCGAGGTTTCTGAAACAAAAGTTTCACAATGTAACTATGGCTAGCATTAGATTACTTGCGAACAGAAATGTTTAACTAAAAATGTTTATTAATTTAAATTAGACACGTAAATCTGATTTATAATTTTCTTTAATTCCAATAAATCCCTAATAACAATTGAGTTGATGAATTTTCGTTCGGATTCTAATCAATTATCCAACCCTTAGCTAACCGAGATTCAATTTCAAACACAATATTAATAAAGTTTTTCTTATCGAGATTTGTTGTATTAATTTCAACTGTCTTTTGCTTTATGTATTTGAGTGAAAACCAGTCTTCAACTTTGCAGGATTCTTGGTCATATAATCCATATCTGAAAATCTTCATTTCGCTGGAACTATCTAATAAAGCTTCGATATTGTCAAACTTGTCCTTACAGTCAGCTTCAGCAATCCCACAAATGAACCACATCGTATCTCTGTAAAGTTATAAAGGATTATAGGCAAAACTAGTTAATGGTTATTAGATTTAATATCCTTATGTGTTACTCACACGGGAGAATTACAATCCCAATTTGACCACCAAGAAGTATTGGGCTTAGTTGGTAAATCACTTTCAGGAGGAATGACTTTCGCCACTGTAGCTCGAAAATCATCAGAAGATATTCTCAGAGTATACTGCAGAAGTGGAAGAAATTAATAGTTAGCAAGCTCCAAAATTAGTAAATGCATTAGATTTCCTATTTTTGTTTAAATAAAATAATATAACGTACTTTTGTTGAGGATGCAAAGAAAGTTGTTCCATCAGGGGATTTATGTTCTTTGTCGAAGTTAACATCAGTTGTTTGTACGAAGGATAATGAACTGCAAACTACAATCGTAATCACTAGAAGAATCGTTGAGCACATTTCATCTGCTAAATTACACTAGCGCTTGCACAACTAATACTGGTTAGTTTTTTGGATGGAGAGCTTACTTAAATACAAAAACTTCATTACAACCTAGCCAATCTCGAAAGCATTAAGTGAAAGGGGAGATTCTACGTTAGGTTCTTACCCAAATCGCTGCAATCTATGGGTCTCTTTGAATGGAATTTTCAATTGTTATTTGAGTTTACAACGTTAATTTTTGTTCACAAAGTTGCATGTAAACAGCAAAAGCCCCCCTTATAATCTCCCCTTTCGCCTAATGCTGTGGAGATGGGAATGCCATCACACCGTATTACGCTGAGCGACAATAAAACTCCATAGATACACCCTGTCTACGTGCCAAGGAAGTTGCGAGGTACTGACATTACATTGTAAAATCATATTGCTAATATGCATACAGAGTCGCAACAACAAATTTTAACATAGGGAACGAAAATTTCGAATCCTGGTTACTTACAACAACGAATGTCTAATCGTAGGCTTTATTCAGAGCATAAACTGCGCGATTGCAATAATTAAAATAATAATTCATGAAATCATAAAATAATAAACTTTATGGAATCAAGTATTTGACATAACTGATGAGCTGTATTATTTTCTGTACCACTACTATTTCCTTATAACAATGATTATGGTACTTTTACAATATGTTATTTCATTTTTAATTATATTTTCACTTGTTTTCAAACTTAAACCAAATATTGTCATACGTGATCTGAGAGTGAGCGGATATGTACGACATGCTCATCTTTGGTTCTCCAAGACTACATAAAGCTAAACATTTTTACCTCCTCCTTTGGGGTAACCTCGAGTTTAATTACTAAAAGCTAGGTAGTAATGTAAGACTGCAACTGCAAATAACCACAAACTCTCAGCAGTTGGGTAGTTTTGTTATGTAGAAATAAAATGTAACTTTGTAAGCATTGTTTTGGTGGAATTACGTCGAATTCTATTACTTGCAAGCTTAAATATTGTTATAATAATCAAATAAGCTTGGAGGATTCATCTATCCAAAGTGAATAGATAAGAACTAATTCCTTATATGTTTAATTGTTATGGTTTAATTTGTCTGATTCCAAATTGAGCGAATTGGTAGGGATGAAATTGATCCTTCGTTTCTGATAATTAACTATAAGATGGCGAGACGCCATGATGGAAAACGTTACGATCTAAATGAAAGATCAATTACGTTGGAATTATGGACAAAAATTCGTGGGTGTTTCTGTGGGAAGAGTTGACATGACTTTAGACATTGACCACCACCAACATTACATCATTTTGTGGGAAGAAATTTTTGTTTCAAAAGTAATTAATGTATCCAACGGTTGAGTAATTTTCAAGTTTTTAGGTAAATGTTAAAAGGTTAGGATGATATTTTTGACAATCGTAACTCACACGCGCTACAAACTTGTCACCAGTATAGAAATATTCTCAAAACCAATGGATTTAGTTGTCAATTAGGCGTAAACTCTTAACGACCTGTCAAACTCACGCTACATTGAGTTTTTACAGTCCTTTTCCTCCACCCTTAGCCTCAATTTTCAAAATAGTGATGATAGGCTAGAGACCCCCTTCGTTTCCTACAAAACTTAAGTCATATTATTAATTTGATTAGTGTTAACAATTAACTTACAACTGTTATCTTTAAATTAATATTATTAGTGAGAAATTGTAACCTGGGAGAAATGGCACTACATTGACAAGATATTGATGTCAAAGGTTTCCTTAGTCGTGTACACTTTCCGGACTGAACCAAAGAAATCTGTAATTCGAACTTTGTAAGAATCACGTTGAAATAAATCTTTCCGTGTTCCGACAGTAGAAATGCAGAGAGACTTTGGACAGACTTCCAACTAATTCAAAATCAAAAACTAATCGTAAGATTTGTTAACATTATTGGTAGTTATGAAAGCTTACAAATTGACCCATTGTCTTTTCAGAGGCAGGAGTCACCTTCTCCAAAAATTCTAGTGCGTAATAAGTGTAGCGGTCGATTATGTATACTCCAATACTCGAATCAACATGGTGCTAAAAACGAAAAAAAAAAACACTTGTTTTAAAATTTTCAAAAACTGCAATCAAAATTAACAACAGGAATCAAATTTTTACAGAAAGTGAGTCTTCTCCCACAAGGCTGCTACCAACAGCAAGTATATTTGGCGAATAAAATTTCTCATACATGGATGCTGCTTGACATGTGTCCACCATAAAAAAAATTTCGTTGTATCTAAAAGAATATTAAATTATGTATTAGTTATAAATCTTTAAAGAAAATGAATGAAATTTTACTTTTTCTTTTGCCACATCTGCTCAAATGCATCAGCCAGTTCAGTATTGGTAATTTCCTCTGAATCTTGAAACTTCAAGAACCCTTCACCACCATGACCAGTCATATAAATTAGTATATTACTATGTCCATCAGACAAAAGTCGTTTGGATCGTGGAGTTTCTGGTGTCACACGACCAGTTAACAGTCTCACAAAATTCTCAACAGTGACTTCGTATCCTCTGAAATAAATTAAAAAACAAACACGAGTTTAAAATTTTAATTCTTACTTGAACTTGAACTTATTATTATTTTTTTTTGTTCCAACCTATAATCAACCTCGACGTCTTCTCCATAAACATCGATATTTTGATTAGCATTGTTATAGACAGTGGCAGGTGTAGGGTTCCTTGGATTACAAGCCATATCATCCGCAACCATCAGAATAATTTGACTGTCAGGAATACCTAGGCGTTTGACACTGCGATAAATGGATAATACATTCGCTACATGTCGGTAATTGAACCAAAATCTTGAGGTGTCAACTAAAACCGCCCAATTGTTCGTGTGATTGGACTAAAAAAATACCAATCAAAATCAATTAAAACCTCAAATACATACATAACATCTCAGCTTCACTTTCAATTCAAAACGAGTAAATTGAAATATTTTTTTTAAACTTAAATCATAAGTTACTTACTTGTGCAAATTCAGGCGGAATTCCTAAAGAAAGTTCAACCTTGGACGCAAGAATTAAAAAACCAGCATAAATTAAGAACTTCAACATCCTCATCTGGTATCTTGATTCAGTCTTATTTGTTGTCCTTTTCCTGCAGAATATTACAACAAAAAGTAATTAATCAGCTTAATTAATTTATAAAAATAATAATTAATTATTATGTTGTTTTTAGCGTCATTTCCAGATATCAGGTTCCAATACAGAGTCATCTATTGCTTATTGCCTTTTACCAATTCAGTTGATGGTTCTTCTTTTTGAAAACTGACAATTTTTATTTTGAAACTTTGGGATTTGGGAAACACAAACACGAAACGAAAACAAGATTCGTGATTTCGTGCATCAATTTTCAGGTAAAAAACAATGCTTATATTAGTAAGTAGCGGAATTAATTGATTAATTAAGATTTACCTTTACCACCAAATTGATTACATTAAGTTGAGTAAATCAAAAGTATTTTTTTTCAACAACAATCAAAGAAAACCGGAAGGAGTTGAGTAGATGAAGGGTTAAATCAAACTTATTATAATTTGGCGGCAATTTTTTTAATTTGAAAATTACCGAAATTTGAAGATAAAAAATACCTGGGTTCCGTCTGTGGAGCACACATGTAACTTTATCAAAACCGTAATNTACCGAAATTTGAAGATAAAAAATACCTGGGTTCCGTCTGTGGAGCACACATGTAACTTTATCAAAACCGTAATTGAAACCGATTGTTAGATTTAGTTTCAGTAAAAACTACAAAAAAAAATGTGAAAAAGTACAAAAAATATGAATTTTTTTGAAATTATTATTAAACTATTGCGATGCGACGATGCGAGTTGTATNTACCGAAATTTGAAGATAAAAAATACCTGGGTTCCGTCTGTGGAGCACACATGTAACTTTATCAAAACCGTAATCGAAACCGATTGTTAGATTTAGTTTCAGTAAACACTACAAAAAAAAATGGNTGGAGCACACATGTAACTTTATCAAAACCGTAATCGAAACCGATTGTTAGATTTAGTTTCAGTAAAAACTACAAAAAAAAATGGGAAAAAGTACAAAAAATATGAATTTTTTTGAAATTATTATTAAACTATTGCGATGCGACGATGCGAGTTGTATGGATTCTATGTGAAAAAAAATTGACCAATTTGACAATAAAAATATGTATAAATTTCTGATATTGGTTAACACTATAGACCACGAGAAATTAGATAGGAAAAAGGTACAAAAAATGCGATATTTTTGTAATTATTATGCTGCATTTCGAAAGGAATTGAATTATGTGGATTAAACTCTGATATGCCATACAACGGCTGTTGACTAATTTAAAAGATAAATTCATTTTGAATATTCGTTAACACCAAAAGAAGCTAGCGTGGGGGGAAAACAAAAATTTTAGTTTAAANCATAAATTCATTTTGAATATTCGTTAACACCAAAAGAAGCTAGCGTGGGGGGAAAACAAAAATTTTAGTTTAAAAAATTATTAAGCAACGTTTGAACGGGTTATGTTGGATTGTTTATTATTGTTATCCAAGAACGAAAATGAAAATTTTAATTTCATTCAATTTGGACTTGAAGAAACAGAAATTGATATTTGAAATTAAATATCATTTATCTTTTTAATATTTATAATTTTGTATGACAAGTATTGCTAACCTGGTTTTACTGTTTTACATGGATACCAAACATGTCTGGATTTTAAAATAAACAAATTGAAAGGTGTAATTTAATTTATTCCATTGGGATCTTCAATAATTAGATAAAAGTTTCGGTTTCGGTTTTAGCTATCCAAAATTTGAGAAATTAGTTTCGGTTTTGGCGAAGTTGCCTCTGTGGTGTTGAGAAGAGATACGGCTTTAGGAAAAAGTGTCTGGCGTAATAAATAATCAATTTAAATTTAATTCTATTAATTGTTATTTTATTATTATTTAATTTTAATTTTTTATTTACCAGGTAAACAAAAATTAGAAGAGCGAGCATAAGTTTTGGAAATGGCGACTTCTATTGAAGGTCTCTTGCCACTGGATCTCAATAAATTGGTGAAGACTTCGAAAGTCCTTGTTGTGGGATCTGGTGGGATTGGATGTGAACTATTGAAGAATTTAGTCCTCACAGGATTCGGTGACATTCATATCGTAAGTTGTGGAATTTTTATTTATTATTTTGTTAGCTAGCATGAACATAGAACATGTATTAAATTTCTATTTATATGATTTAGATTGATCTGGATACGATCGAAGTGAGTAATTTGAATAGACAGTTTCTTTTTCGGCGTGAACATGTTGGAAAACCCAAGGCACTGGTGGCAAAGGAATCGGCTCTTGCTTTTAATCCGGATGTGAACATTACTGCATATCATGATAGTATCACAGAGTAAGTTAGTATCTAATTGCCTGATTATTAGCTCAATCTACTGTATCGCTGACCAACATAAACCCCAATTGGATTTTTCTTTTGTAAGTCCATAACTCATAAGTGAATTGTTTTTTTTTTGATTTTCAGGTCCAAGTATGACGTAAATTTTTACTCAGAGTTTGCTTTGGTAATGAACGCACTTGATAATCGGGCTGCTCGAAGTCATGTAAATCGATTATGTCTTGCTGCCAACAAACCATTGATAGAATCAGGTTCTGCTGGATATAATGGTCACATAGCAGTAAGTAAAGTCAACAAGTATTTACAAATTAAAATTGTTAGCTTTCGCTTTATTTATACATATTAACTTTCAAATGTTCTTTGCAGCTACACAAAAAATCAGTGAGTGAATGCTTTGACTGCACACCTCGTCCACATCAGAAAACTTTTCCAGGATGTACTATTAGGAACACTCCGTCTGAACCCATCCATTGCATCGTTTGGGCTAAGCATCTGTTCAGGTAGTGTAATTGAATACACATACAATTTTAATCTTTATGCTTGGTTTTATTCATTATTTTTTGGCTAACGTTACCCGGTATTTTTTACCAATTGAGAATACAGTTCTTGTTAGCCTTATATAAAACCATAAAACTTTCACTCTGGAGCTGGAGATATAATCGCATCTCATTGGGAGTTCGTCAAAACCATTTGTCGAATTTGTGAGGAGACAATTGACAGTTCCACATAAGGAAGCATCAATTCAACATAAATATAATTTTCCTTCAATTTATTCATTCCTTTGCCTTTTAGTCAACTGTTTGGAGTTGCAGACCCAGATGAAGACGTATCACCAGATTCCGGTGATCCAGAAGCAGTTGGTGATGCTGGAAAGTTGGCTCTGGAAAATGAAACTACAGAAGCTGGGAATACTACTAAAGTATCCACACGGCAATGGGCTCATGATGTTGACTATGAAGCTCACAAACTATTTCGAAAATTTTTCAATGACGATATAAAGTACCTCCTCTCAATGGAAAATCTCTGGGCAAAGAGACGACCACCAACTCCCCTTGAATGGGAAAATCTTCCTGATGCAGGTGATTCAGCTAAACAACCTATGTTAAGTAATATTTATTTAGCTTCATTAAAACCATATTTTTTTTATGTCAGTTGCTTCCAGCAGTAGTGCTATTACTCAAACAGCACTGAAGGACCAAAGAGTCTGGAGCATGGCGGAGTGTGCCGAAGTATTTGAGCAAAGTTGTAAAATTCTCAATCGTCAACTCAGAGTAAGTATCAAATTGGTATTATAATTCAAAATTTCTTATATTTAAGTATTGCTAATTTGGCATTTGCCAGGATTCAAAAGAAGGGCATTTGATTTGGGACAAAGATGATGATTGTGCAATGGATTTTGTAACAGCTTGCTCTAATATTCGATGTTACATTTTCGGAATTCAACAAAAGAGTCGATTTGATACTAAATGTATGAAAACAATGCACAAAATGCAAATTATTCTAAATTTAAATATTAATATTCATTTATATCGTTCTTTAGCAATGGCTGGTAATATCATCCCAGCAATTGCTGCTACCAATGCAATTGTCGCTGGGTTGATTGTCATGACAGCTTTCAAAGTTCTCCGTGAACAGTTACATGAGTGTCACACGGTAACCAGTTTAGGAATTTACTTTCAGCATATTCTTGAATCTTATTTTTAATTTTGTAGTTATACGTAAAGAATCGTCCAAATATGAGGAAGGAGTTATTTGCCATTGACCGTGTGGTTGCACCGAATCCAAATTGTTACGTTTGTACTGATAAGCCAGAAGTGAGTAATACTAATACTACTAACAGAATCTGAAACATTCGTGATTTTGTATTTTTGTATTCGTGACATCATTTTTGTATTTTTCTTAGCTCGTTGTGAGAGTGGATGTGACACGAATGACGGTTCGTACATTATGTGAAAGAGTTTTGAAAAAAGAGCTCAACATGGTTGCTCCGGATGTTGAAATTGATGATGGACAGGGTACAATTCTTATTTCCAGTGAAGAAGGAGAAACGGATGATATTGCCGATAAGTTACTCAATGTAAGAGAAATTATGTTCCATTTATGAAATTATTTCAGTACAAGCAAGTTTTATGAAAAAAAAAAAAAAAAAAAAAAAAAATTGGCAAGGACTTGATAATAATTATTTTTTTGTAACAGGATTTCAACATAAAGGAAGGGACGAGGTTGAAATGTGACGACTTTTTACAAAATTACAAACTCAATATCACTATTGTTGAGATGAAGCTAGAAGAGTCTGAACGAGAGAAAGCAGAGATTTTTGAGATTATTGGGGATCGGAGTAAATTGGCTCCTAAAGAAGAGGAAGTGAAGAAAAATGGAATTGAGACCAATGGCCTAGGGGCGGGCACTTCGTCTGCTTCAGACAAAAGTAAGTTTGGTAGGCATAAAGAATAAAAAAAAGAGTAAAGAATTTCACATTTCTTCAAAATTTCAAAAAATAAAATTTNTTGAGACCAATGGCCTAGGGGCGGGCACTTCGTCTGCTTCAGACAAAAGTAAGTTTGGTAGGCATAAAGAATAAAAAAAAAGAGTAAAGAATTTCACATTTCTTCAAAATTTCAAAAAATAAATTTTTTTTTTTTTGAAATTTTAGACGAAGTGAGTATTGTTGAGGATGAGGATGATCTCATGATGGTCGATGAANATTTTTTTTTTTTTGAAATTTTAGACGAAGTGAGTATTGTTGAGGATGAGGATGATCTCATGATGGTCGATGAACCAGAACCAGAAGAAGCAGATTCCAGTGAAGATGTTAGTTTCATTGGTGGAACTCCATCGAAAGGAAAGCGAGCGATGCCAGATCTTGTTGCACTTCCAGCGAAGAAACGTCGTATTGACCTCTCTGATACAGTAGAAGTGAATGAGACGAAAGGAGACATCGAACTTGTGGATTTGGAATAATAAAATTTTACAAGCGTTCAATTTTTTATACGAATATTACTCTAACTTGTCATAATCTCAATTAATTAAGTTTCTATCAATTATCATCCAAATTAATTTACTAATTACAAATGATCCCATTTATTCCAGTGGGGCAAGTGTTTTCCTTAAATAAATAAGTTTTCATTTGCATATATCAACTTTCTCTAGTTTTATGTGTAAATGCGTAACTTGATGCAAATGAATAAATTCTCAACAAAAAGAGCATGTAAAGTGTTACAATAATTTTTACAAAGATAAATTTTAAGGTTGGAGATTTTCAAATTAGAGTTTAAGCTTCGGTCATCCTTTGATACTTACAATTTTGGAAGACCTGACTAGAATAATTGTAAATTATACGAGTTTATAATTAATCTCAACCAACTGGATCTCTACAGTAGGGTCATTAGTCATTAGTTTCCAAAAATACTTTTTAACCGTTCCAAAACGAGCACGGTGATTTGAAAGTTTCTACTCAAACTAATTTCTTATATTAATAATTTCTTACATAAAATTGAGCGTTTTATATCCTTACATATGGATAGGAAGATTAACAGCTAATAAAGATACTTTTAACAATAATTTCAGAAAAATAATCAACAGTTAGTTTGATGATTTATATCCCGAGATATAATATTTTCTTACCATTAGTTTTTTTGTTTTATTGTAACAGTCTGATGAAGTGTAGGCCACAACAGTGATGATCTAAGAAGTAGATACTGTTTCATAGAGAAGTGTCTTGGATTCATTATTGATTCCTTGGAACTATATCCTAAGAGAAAAAAANGTAGATACTGTTTCATAGAGAAGTGTCTTGGATTCATTATTGATTCCTTGGAACTATATCCTAAGAGAAAAAAAAATTTTTTTTCTTCTTCTTCTAAATATTTAATTTTGTTTAGCATAAATTGTAATTAAGACTCACTTGTTTATCCACTTTCACATGGACCATCCCCGTCATAGTTGCTACCCCAAAATAAACNATTTTTTTTTCTTCTTCTTCTAAATATTTAATTTTGTTTAGCATAACTTGTAATTAAGACTCACTTGTTTATCCACTTTCACATGGACCATCCCCGTCATAGTTGCTACCCCAAAATAAACAATTTCCAATGCCTGAATAGCAGAGGAGAGCGACAGCAACGAAGAATACAACAGAGCAGATGGTACATGGTTTCCTCTCCAAGAAAAATCCCGTAAGGTAAAGGACTAGGAACATCACGTGGTTATGAAGCATTGTTGGATTTACTGGTTTTGGAAGAAGGAGAACGGGAATGAGCCACTGTAAGCAGTACATTTTGTCTTCCTCAGATTCTTGTAAACGAATTTTATTGCTCCAAAATTTCAACCAGGTAGTTTAGTAAGTGTCTCACTGGAAAAAAAATAATATAGGTTATAGATAGACTTATTTAATCCAAAATATTAAATGAGAAATTCCCACATTTCTCAGTTACCTTTACATTATTGTCAGCTAATCAATTCCAATGCAGAATGACATAATAAGTGAATATAATTTCAAAATATCGGTTCCGTACCGTAACCCGTATAGAATTCCTCTGCAAAAGTGAAAGCAGCAACAGTTGTAAGTCCTAAATTAGTAATTTTAATGAAGTTTAAATTTTGATCAGTAAAAAGCAAAGAAGAAAACGAACTGTTTTCATTTATTGTTTTGGAAGCAAGGAAATAACCAAAGTACTACTTAATGTTAGATACATAATAAGAGGCTGGGGTTGCTGGGCTGGTGAAAATCATTTAATAAATCTATCAATTTATAGAGTGACTAAAAGACAAAAATTTTTGTCTTCCCGTTGAGTGCAGTAGCAGTAGCTTGTGAGTCACGGCTTCACGACTCACAGTGGNAGACAAAAATTTTTGTCTTCCCGTTGAGTGCAGTAGCAGTAGCTTGTGAGTCACGGCTTCACGACTCACAGTGGTCACGGGCACGGCACACGGCGAAATTGAATATTCTGTCGTTTAGTCATAATTATGCATGTTATGAAGTGATTACCGATTTATTGTAGGTATATAATGTAGATAACAATGCACCAGGAACACTTCCTTCCGATTTTAATTGTTAAACTTATAATTGAATTGAGTAATTAAAATACTCAGTCGTATTGCATTGTTGAACTTCCGAATGACTTTGAGTTAAATGCAAAATTAGAAAACAGTTGTTCAAATTTATATAAGTTAATTTAAAATTCCTGCCTTTTTTGATGACTCATATTTCCCCAGACATTGAAAATTCTTACAAATTTTANAGACAAAAATTTTTGTCTTCCCGTTGAGTGCAGTAGCAGTAGCTTGTGAGTCACGGCTTCACGACTCACAGTGGCCACGGGCACGGCACACGGCGAAATTGAATATTCTGTCGTTTAGTCATAATTATGCATGTTATGAATNGGGCACGGCACACGGCGAAATTGAATATTCTGTCGTTTAGTCATAATTATGCATGTTATGAATTGATTACCGATTTATTGTAGGTATATAATGTAGATAACAATGCACCAGGAACACTTCCTTCCGATTTTAATTGTTAAACTTATAATTGAATTGAGTAATTTACTCAGTCGTATTGCATTGTTGAACTTCCGAATGACTTTGAGTTAACTGCAAAATTAGAAAACAGTTGTTCAAATTTATATAAAGTTAATTTAAAATTCCTGCCTTTTTTGATGACTCATATTTCCCCAGACATTGAAAATTCTTACAAATTTTATNAAGTTAATTTAAAATTCCTGCCTTTTTTGATGACTCATATTTCCCCAGACATTGAAAATTCTTACAAATTTTATTTACTTGTTTTAACTGTTGCATTGTTACGAAACTTACCATTGTTGCAAATCAATGACCTCTTTTAGGAATATAATAATAATTTGTAAATCTTTATTTATGCACTAAAAAGTATGAATCAATGAATATGTAATAATAATAATAATTAATAAAATTTCAACTTTTTTTTTAGTAAATTAATCTTATTGTTTTGAAATTTTTGCTTTATTTTTTAATATTTTGGCGCCTATTTGAAAATAATTCAAAATGAAAGTTTTTAAATTTTGAAATTAAATTAAATTAATTGAATATTTAATTTAATTGTTAAGTAATTTATATTTATTAAGTTTAAGTTTATTAAATTGTTGAATAAATGTTTTCGTTGAAAGAGCTTATCATAGAACAACATAAGCTAATTGATCACTGAACAGCTTTTATTCACTTTATTTGGTTCCACACTGTCGTGTGTCGTCGTCGTCATCTGTGTNGCTTATCATAGAACAACATAAGCTAATTGATCACTGAACAGCTTTTATTCACTTTATTTGGTTCCACACTGTCGTCGTCGTCATCTGTTTTTTTTTGGCAAGGTTTAGCAATGTTACGTGTATTCCAGAATAATGGAGAAAAATAATGGTACGGTTACGGTTACACTTACACAGTCGTATGATTAATGAATGATTTTTCTAGAGTTCAATTATATTAAGTAATTCTGAGTCTGATTATCCTTTCAATTACAGGTACATTGACAAGCTGATTTGTTTGATTACAAGGACGGGATTACACTACGGAACGCCGTCGGGTGATCTAACAAAGCCAACACAAAAAATTCTTTCTTGTAAAGGTTCAACAGAGCTGATGAAAAACGGTTACAAGAAGGTTGGTCTACTTATTATTGAATGATTCGTTTAAAATTTATCGTTTACAAGGGAGCAACAAAAGTTGCACTTTAGTTTGTAGAATTTTGTTGACTTTCTAATAACTAATAAGTAGCACTAAAATAATGGTTCAATTTCTATTCATTTACCTCAAAAACTTATTTTTAGAACGGAAGCTAAGAATAGGTTACATTACGTAAAATTACTTCTATTTCTTTTAGGTTATATCAGGAGAGGAAGTTATGAATGAGTGCTCTCGAACTTTGAGTTGGAATAATAAGTTTACTTAGAGATTTAATTTTCAAAATAATAAGCATAATTGGGTAGAATATTGGGTATTTCATAAATTTTCAAATGGACAAACGCTACTAAGGATTCATGTATGAAATTGCTTGGAATGGAAATCAAGAAAACGTTATTTCTACCAGCAGAACTACCCAGTAACTATGAAAATTTAACTGTTGATAAACAGTACACGACTTTTTTGGTAAATTTACCTTCCAACAGACAGGATGTATCTGTACAAACCATAGCTCATTCGAAATATAACTCGCTATATACTGCGCGATTGATCTATTTAGACCATCAAGCTTAAAAATTCTGAAGTCTGATAAAATTTTTGCCCTAAAATTCTAGCACTAAAACATTTGTGGAAAACGTTATTCAGACAAAATTTTTTTGACCCTTGCAGTTAGAACATTCTTAAGAACGTGCAAGCTACAAATATTTCGTAAAAACGAAATCTACGCTTGCGAAGAATGTAGTTGACTATAACTAATCTAATCTTTATTAAAAATCATTCTCCTAGTCAGGGTTAAAAAAAATTTTTTAATGTCGAGGTTAAGTATTCCAAAACTATGTAAACAAATGAAAATATTTTCTTCTTTTTTAGGAGCAGATTATTTTGGACTTTGAGGGAGAAGAAGTCGCGCTTTGTATGACACCTGAGTCCGACTTTGAGATCAAATTAGCTCAGTCGCCGTTTCCAGACTCTGTTAAATCGCCAATGGTTTCCCATCCAGGGCGTGCCGTCGCCAAAACTCTACTTAAACTCTTCCTAAAATTGATAATTAGTTTATGGAAACTAGCATCCTCCTTTGTCATCATTATATTCTTTGCATCCTGGTATTACGGTGGGATTCTTCCGTTTTTAGTTGCTCTGGTGGCTTTACTAAGTAAGTTAAAACAAAAACCCATGACAATCGTTTCCCCTTCTCATATACTTTGAAACAAACAAAATGATTCGCCAATATCGCTAGAGAGGTTTTCCACATAATACTAATACTCGATGAACTCTTAGCTTAGCATAATGCGAATTTTTAGAAATTGTACACGCTCTCTCAGAATGAGGATAATGAGGCGCGTGGTTCCACAAGAACTCTGGAGAAATTTCCCTGATGGTTTGTATACAACTTAACATATTGCGCTATAACTCAAGTTTGTTGATAATCATTGAATGAATTGTAGTAGGATTAATTTAAATATAATTTTGAATTGGTTATCATTACCATTTTATTAATTCTTTAGGTTTGGGTTATCATTTCTCAGACAGTTTGTTGTACCAACCGGAAGCTCCTGCAGAGGCTCGTGTCTATGTTCCGTCTCCGAGCTTATTCTCACTACCTTATGAAACAGTATACATCCAGACGTCGGATAGAGTTAAATTACATGCCTTTCTCATCAAACAGGCAAAACCCCTAAGCACACCAGTGATAATTTACTTTCATGGAAACGCAGGAAACATTGGCCATCGGTAAACCTGTTTAATTTTTAATATTCAATAATTTGTTAAATTATTTTGCAAATTTGTTTCAATTTTTGGAATATTTTAGACTAGAAAATGCACGCCAACTCTACCAGCAGACGAAATGTAATTTACTTTTAGTTGAGTATAGAGGCTATGGACTCTCAGAAGGAAGTCCCTCAGAGCATGGGTTCTACCGTGATGCCCAAGCAGCGTTTGAATTTGTAGATAACAGAGATGATTTAGATTCGAAAAAAATTATTCTTTTTGGTAGATCGTTAGGTAAGTCTTATATTACCAGGAATTAATAAAAATTCATTTGAGCATTATTTTAAAGGTTTCATAAAAGTTGTGGATTTTTTTTATACAGGTGGAGCAGTCGCCATTGACTTGGCTGCTCGTTGTGACTTTCGTGACCGAATTCTAGCTCTTATTGTCGAGAATACGTTCACTTCTATTCCTAGTCTTGCAAAGCATTTATTTCCTATTCGAATCGTGCATTATCTGCCAGGTTGGTGTTATAAGAATCGCGTAAGTAATAAATTAAAAATTTTCAGTATAAAATTAAACATTGACCTCATAAAATGAATGTTTTTTAGTATGAAAGTATAAAGAAAATTGCCAATGTAACTTGTCCAACACTCTTAATCTCTGGGTCAAAGGATGAACTTATTCCACCAATAATGATGACAGAGCTTTTCGGACGATGCTCAGCGATGGAGAAAAAATTTGTCAAAATTCCTCAAGGAGGCCACAACGACACGTGGGCTGTGAAGGGGTATAGCAATCACATCTGCGACTTTCTTGAGCAGGTACTCTGAATCCATGCCCTCAAAAAAAAATTTTTTATTTTTTTTTCCAGAATAACGTTATCATCTATCCTCATTCTTTTTGTAAAAAAAAAAATAGTAGAATTTCTATACAAGCTTGGGAACTTTTGTATTTGTATTTTTTGAAGGTATTGGAGAAGGGGCTTCAGAAATACAATTCATTCAACGACAACATAGTTTAAAAATGTGATAACGAGAATAACGATATTATCTAGGTAGTCGCTCATCATCTCAAAATTATTCTGTTTTAAACTAACCGCATGATTAAAACATTTAATGGAGTCAAGATGGAAAAGGCAAATAAAGATCGTGTCGCGATATAAGTGTTGTCAATTATCCGCTTTAAGATTCCAGTAAAATTTTAGTGAAAAAAAGGACTGCTGGTGGACTACCTGGTGGAGCATAAATGAAGCGCGGAGAATGTGTCTATATGGTGCACAACACGTTCAAAGTAATGTATCTTGTCGGTTGCCATGATGGATATAATACGACAGTCTCATGCTTCTAAGAATACAAAGTTAGTCATTAGCGTTGTTGCGTGGAAAAGTAACTTATTTATAAAAAAAAAAATAATTTTTTTTTAAACTGCACATGAGTTAGCTAATGAACTGAAGTTGAGGTTGTGAGTAACACTGCTTATAAAAATCTAACACGTGGAGACTTCTCTATTGCAGTGTGCTTGTTCCTTCGACCAAGATCAGTCGAGTATTTGGTGCTATTGAGAAAGAAAGAAATGGGTTGGAATTGTGTTTGTGTAGTTTGTACAGGGAACTGATTACGACAGATGACTTCAGCAAGTGGTTTTCTAGTGATACATGGATGAGTTTGCCTTGTTCTTTTCACTTGCTTAGTAGTTGATAAAAATGGATACTGTGTAAATGGAACAAATTCGAACCATGGGCTCGAATGTGCAAGTATTTTGGTTAATGTTTCTAATAAATCGTATGATATAGGGGTTGGGAGAGGTTGGCCAGAACATAATTCCTCCATGGTCATTTGCATGAAGGAAACCTGCTCAGCAGGTTTACTAGGACCAGCAAAATTTTCATCCATAGCATGAACTTCTTTGAGAAACGTAGAAATCGGAGCTGGAACTTCGTCTGACTCCAACAGCTCAATTGGGAAGGGATCATTTGGTTCATTAAAAGTTTCCATGGGATCCTTCTCTTTATAAATTTCCATGCGTTCTAAAATATTTTTTGACAGATTGTTACATAAGTCATAAACTAGATTACATTATTATTGTCGAATAATTTTAAAGTGAATCAACCAAACTCACCTATAAGTTTTTCATAATCAACTGGCAAACCCTCATAATTACTGCTCATACTATCCAACTCATCCATTGAAAATTCTTCTAATTCGTTTAAATCCTGCTCACTCATATTACCATAGCTAAAGTTGATCTAAATATGACCAAATTACTCATTAGTTCTCATTACTTTATATTTTAATAACCTATATTTACAATAATAATAATAATAATCAATTATTATTATTGTAAATTTACAAAACGACAAAGAATGGTTCTAAACTCACCATTTCAACAGCCTGTTGTATTCTTTTCACTTGTCCAAAGTTATTTGCAGATTTTCGTTTGGCAGAACCACTGCCCGATCGCAATACGGGCATGTCTTTAATCTTGTACAAAAATATACTCAACCACTAACTAACTACTGATTATTTTTGAAAAGAACTGATTATTCTAAAACGTTAATTAAAAGTGATTTAATAATTAAACAATTAAAAACAAAGAATCAAAAATAAAAATAAACATGAACACAGAGTTGGATGAATTTTGCGGGTTAATTCAACGGGGTAAATTATTTTGCGCCGCATGGTTCTCACAGTCTCTATTTAAAGAAAAGTGATTTAAATGGAAGCTGCAAGATAGCAGACAGCAGACCATTGTCGATGCAAGTTATTAGACAATTGTCGGCTCTAGGTACAAGTTAGCAGACAGCAGACAGCCGACAAAACAAGTAAGCAGACAGCAGACAACTGTCGATGCAAATTAACAGACAATTGTCGAAATCATATGCAATCTGGCAGACAGCAGACAGCAGACAGGAACTGCAAGTTAGCAGACAGGAACTGCAAGTTAGCAGACAGCAGACAACTGTCGATGCAATGTAGCAGACAACCAGAGTAAATTTTTGTACCTTCATAAGGTACGAAATTACATCCTCAAAAGTTACTCTATTTATTCAGTTTACTAACTATACCCCATGACATTACCTCCTCCCCCCCTCCCTCCCCCCNACAAAAGTTACTCTATTTATTCAGTTTACTAACTATACCCCATGACATTACCTCCTCCCCCCCTCCCTCCCCCCGCTACCCACGGTCACCCCTTAAGCTCATGGGTGGGGAGGATTAGAAAACAACGGAATACGACAAAATAATTCCTAACAAAAGTTGTAGACAATAATTTTTTGCTTGAGTCTTATGGTCAAACTAGAGATCAACCAAGGTCAATCTGTAATTTTTTTTAACATGATAAATACGAGTATAAATCCGAGTTTTTTCCAGCCATGGCCATCATCAGGAGGCCGCTTTTTATCGGGTTCTACTAAGACGCAACGGCACTGCATCCATGTACCCATTAAAATATATTGCATCCATGCATCCATTAGAATATATTGCATCCATGCATCCATTAAAATAT